>JAJAGP010003510.1:0-71916 GCA_025084515.1 Ancistrus triradiatus
GCTATGCTGCCGGGGTCTCATGCTACAGTTGGCATCAGTGATTGACATGGCATCAGTGATTGTTAATAGACACTGTGCTCTTAATCAATAACTAATTACATTTTCTGTTTTCTGTGTTCTGGCAGTTCCGGCCCCACACATGATGTTCATCTGCTGGAGCTCCACTCAAGCTGCTTCCGTCATCAGCTCCAGCCCCATCATACCCGGGCCACTTAATGTCAATGTGCATACTTCACATTTTATTTTAACTTTGACTCCATGACTTTAGTTTCACTCTTAGATTCATCGTCTACGCCGCCCAAGGAGGTTGGGTCCCTTTTTGAGTCTTGGTCCTCCCAAGGTTTCTTCCTAGAACTAGGGAGTTTTTCTTTGCCACTGTCGCTCTAGGCTTGCTCAATTTGGGATTGGACGTAGTTATTAGGAGATAATCTAAACTTGTAAAGTTGCTTTGAGACAATGCTCCATTGTAAAAAGCGCTATATAAATAAATCTGACTTGACTTGAAGGAGATTACATGAATGGGAAGTTTTCCCACAGCATTAATGTGCAGGTAGACCTAAATAATAGCAATTTTGCATTACAAATGAAATACAAATCACAATACAGCCACTGCAGTTAATTACTGCTCTGCAGTGTGAAGATCAAATGTGGTACAGCCCACATCATCAGCAACATGGAAGCAAAGTGGCCTGGGTCTGTGCATGACTTGTAAATTTCTATGAGTGTACAGTGAGTGCTGGATTTGCCCGTGGTGAATACATACAGTACATATAACCATATCCCCTCATAATCAATATTTACTGCTATTTGCCACTGATAATTTCAACTGTATCCTTGTATTATCGATCATAGGAGAGTTTGATGATTACAGACAGAAGGTTCCCCTGCCAGCCCTATTTGCTGACCCCTTGCGCTGATCCTGAGCCTGGCCTGCAGCAGTATTATAACTTGGCTCACTGCAGTATGAGCCAGGGCAGAGATGACCATTGGGTATCTCAATGACTGGTGATCAGACAATGTCCCACTCATCCAGTGACCAATCCTGATATAAATCCTGACCATATCGCTGATGCACGAGATGGAAGAGCAGTGAGAGACACAATCTGCTATCATCATTACTGATTAGCCTATCACCTCCCCAGTGTCAAATAAAAACAGTATGCCTGTCTTTTTAGGAAGTCTTCTTTATTTCCTGCAAGTACAAATGCAGTACAGAGGTTAATATCTTGTTTTTCAAACAAGTAAAATCATCCACCTGTGGGCACCTCATCCACCTTTAACTGATGTTCCAGCAGTTGTATTTCCATTATTGTCTTTTATACCTGCAGCTTTATGTGATCCATTTCTAAATTCGATTTTTCAATTTGTTTCTAAAAATACACCTTTTACAGGGAGCTACAGGAACACAAAAAAATGACATTGAATTATCACAGTGCTAGGTCTACATCATGGGCAAATTCTGAACCACACAGGTACATTGTGCTGTGGAGTTGGATGGACCTTCTTCCCCATTGAAATTTCCAGCAGCACTCTGTATGATCTGTATGACTGTTAGATGTGATTTTCAAGGTGACAACCTCAGCAGGCCTCTCTGTATCTTCCCTCTCTGTGACAGCTGCTTTCCTCATTACTTTCCTGCAATACAATTTTCTGTGGAGTATTGAAAGTACTTACACCTGCATGGAGCTCTGTTATGGCTCCACCAGATTACACCAACAGTAAGTGGTAGAAAATGGATAGACAGTTAGATTATAACTTTAACTAATTTTACTAATATTACTAATTTAAACAAGACAATGTACCTAATTGGACTTTTGTTTCTAGAACTGTGCCAATCACAGTTTTTCAAATATGTAACTCTGAGTCACCATGAAATATGAAGAATCTGGAAAGGTAACAGCAGTCAATTACAAAGAATTGTACTGCGTCAAGAAAATGTGTGCCAAATTGTGTCTAGTAATGGATGGGTGGGCATCACTGATCCCACAGTGGCAAAACGATGAATGTACATAAGTTTATATCCGTAATATGAATGACTACAATCTTACGTAGGTCACTGGGTCCTGGGGGGAGGCTGGGTCAGATGAGCTTCCTCCAGGGATGCCTTCAGCAACAGGTCACCCAATGTTTTGAATGAGGGCCATCTCTTCAGCCTCTGTGAGAGGTGGTGGTGAACCCCCGCCTGTTTTTTGGCCCTCAGCCTTTCTCTATTGGCTATAATGGAGGTCAAATTTGAACACATCCAACATTGAACAAATTCGGAGACTTGTATGTATAAAGGTGTGTAGGTGTTGCTTTCAAATAGATAATATGAAATACTGTTGGAATGGCTGAACAATTTACTTTTTTCTCTCTTAAGAAATTTCACTAGCTACTTACATATGTGACATAACCTCTGAGTATTATTTAATTAGGTAGGGTAGCTAAACAACATCACGATTGCATGTAATGATATTATACCTTACCTGTTTGAACTATATTTTGTGTTTCATCTTTAGTTCCTGATAAGTAGCTACATTTTGTGCTTGTTGGGTTACACTTGCATAAATATTATCATGCACACGCACGCACACATACGTAAAATAAAATAAGTGGAACACTCAAACTTTTTTGCAGTTATTACTCACGCCATTGATCTCGGGCAGCATTTTGTTTTTTGCCACGCCAGCTCACGTAATTTGGCTACTGTGTTATGCTCAAATTATATATACGCACCTATTTCGAACTCCACTGGGTTGAAGTTCGAGGACTGAGCCCGTTTTTTCTCCCGTTGCCGTGCTGATCCGTGTTATCTGCCTTCCGTTGATGAGGGATTTTTATCTCCTCGTGCATGAGTTTACTCAGGGTTAAAGTAACTCAGAGTTGACGGAACTAAACATTATCTTTGGTTCTGAAACCGAAAACTGAGTTGGACAGTTCAGGATCGGTCAACCCAGAGTTCAGATTTGAACTCAGTGATTGTTGAACCTGCTTTCTGAAATACTCCCCTGGTGTTTGTCCCATGTCAGTATCTCGACAACTGTAGGAGGAGATGCGTGCAGAAAATTTGGCGGAATAATAATAAAAACTAGAAAGTGCAGTTCCTGCAGAAACTGCGAGTATCTTGCGGAGGTGCGTGCCCCTGCGACGTGTATCAGGGACCGAGTATGTAGGTCGAAAGCCGACTGTAATCATTGTTTTTCCAGGGAGTCACCTCAGGGTACACACGGGACCAAGCCTGCTGAACTACAAAACGGTAGGTCTAAAACTGACTGAGTTACATGCCTGCCCTTTCCAACGGTACTTTTAATATTATAAAACATCTCTTCCAGTCTGTTTTGTGCTCATAGATTTTGCCATTTATCTTTTTAGCTTTAATGATGCACTGTCATCTTAACTGCATTTTATATTAATCTCTATATTATTCTTTCCCGCCGGTTTCTTATAGCAATCCAGTAATTATCAAGCCTTGACCTCAGATGTATTTCCGGGTTTTATCTCTAATGTTGCATCTAGTGTCATCTTTACTGCATTTTATATTAATCTCTATATTATTCTTTCATGCCGATTTCCTATGGCGATCCATTAATGATCAAGCCTTGGCCTCTCACGTATTTCCAGGTTTTATGTACGAAACGCACACAGAACTGAAACGCGCTGCAGCTTTGGAAGCCTACAGTACTTGTTTTCGCTCCGTTTAAAGTGATTTAGCGCTGTCGTTTTTTTTTATTTTGCGCTGTTTCTGATTTTGTGCTCTTGTATTAAAGATAGTGATTTCACTCCATACTAATGGGTCTAATTTCAGCTCAGGAAAGCGAGCTGCTCTCTGTGTGTGGGTGTGGCCTGCGTGTGTGTGTGTGTGAGAGACCGCGACGGAGAACCAAAATAATTAAGCTATCGCTTATCTGAAAATTTTGTGTGGGAGAGGACCCCTTGCTTATCGTTATGACATAAAATAGTGTGGATTGATGAGAAAGTGTCATACAAGTTAAAAACACATGAAAATGTAGAAAAAGCCAAATCAGAGTTGAGGCAATTGACATGGCAGTGAATGGATGGTACTTCAGTACCTACCTGTTAACAAATCGTCATAACTCGAAAAAAATTTTTTGAACGAGGAGATAATTTGATGTTTTAGGAAGGGGAAGTTTAAATGGAGTTTCTAGATGAAAGTATAATGATTTTAGACACGTTTGTTCAGTGAAAAAGTGAATTAATGTAAATGTCTAATGTCAGTTTCAAGCGATTTTGGACCTGTCAAACAAATGGTCATAACGCCAAAGTTCTTTAAACAATCAATTATCGGAAAGGTTGGTGTAAGAGAGGACCACTTGCTGATCGCTACGATATAAAATTGTGTGGATTAACGAAAAAACCTCAATAGTTATTACAGGTTAAAAACACACGAGACTTTGCAAAAAGCCTCATCAGAGTTCCGAAAATTAACATGCATGTCTATTGGGAAACTTTTAGTACCTAGTCCCGAACAAATCATCATAACTCGAAAAATAATGTGTTTACCGATGAAATATTTTGACGATTTATGAAGGGGAAGTATCTCTACCATTTGAAGTTTAAATGGTGTTTCTAGGTGAAAGTACAAGGATTTTAGATAAGTTTGTTCAGTGAAAAGGTGAATTAATGGATTTTCACTGAAAGCTAGAGTGGCACACTAGCTTCTCCCATATAGAATGAATGGAGTAATACTTAAAAAACAATAGAAAGTGATCAGAGTGCAATCTGTCCGAAATATGTGAGCTCAGGTCTGACCATGCCGAATTTCGTCTTTGTAGCTCAAAAATTGACCGAGTTACGGCAGTTTTAAAAAAATCCCATTCAAGTGAATGGGACTTTTTTTTCGCACAAATGCGAGTGTAGTGCCCAAATGCAACAACATTTCTCTTAACTATGAACAAGCACACTTCTCCCGAACATGCTGGACGTTTTGGTGGTTGTCCCGTATCGATATCTCAAAAACTGTAGGAGGAGATATGCGGGGAAGACTTGGTGAAATAAAAACTAGAGAGGTGCATTTCCTAAAGAAAATGCAAGTGTGATTGCCACTCTGCAATGGTCGACCCTTAGTGTACCTCATGGGCCCAAAGGGCATCACGTCACCTCAGATGGCACCCGGGACCAAGCCTGCCAAATATCGTGGCCATAAGTCGAAAACTGACTGAGTTATGGTCATTGGCCCACCAGGGGCCCCAGTGCCCAGCGAGAGTCAACAGGGTCCCCATGGGCATCACATGTCACCTCAGATTGCACTCGGGACCAAGCCTACCGTGTTTCATGGCTGTAGGTCGAAAACTGACTGAGTTATGATTATTGGCCCGCCAGGGCCCCCAGTGCCCAGCCGGGGTCCAGAGGGGCCCCATGTGCATCACATGTTACCTCAGATTGCATCCGGGACCAAGCCTGCAGAATTGTTTATGGCCATAGGCCATAGGTCCGTCATTAGTGTAAATTTTACTTGTGATAGGTGTAGGCTTGTAGCTAGTCTGACGTAGAAGATTGTAGTTTTAGAGGTGCGCATCCAAGAGCTCTGGTCATAGGTGACTCTATTTTACGACACGTGAAACTAGCTACCCCTTTAGGGACACCAGCAGCTAGAGTTCTCTGTATCCCCGAAGCCAGAGTGCCGGACATTGTAACGAGTCTTAGTGAACTCGAGAGCCGCAGATTCTCTAGGGTAGTTATTCATGTAGGGGTTAATGATATACGCCTTTGTCAGTCAGAGGTTACTAAGGCTAATTTTGTAGAGGTGGTTAGCGTGGCGAAGGCGATGTCTGATGCTGTAGTGTGCTCTGGCCCCATCCCAATGCGGCCAGGTGACCAAGCCTACAGCAGGTTATGGTCGCTGAACTGCTGGCTGTCCAAGTGGTGCTCTGAACACAATGTGGGCTATATAGACACACTGGAAATCCCTTTGAGGGTAAATCCTGGCCCTGTTTAGGATGGGATGTTGTCCCTTCCACTCGGGAGGGTGCGGCTCTCATCTCCTGCCCACATTGCCCCTAGTCTTATGGCCCGATTGGTTTAAGGGGGCTGACTATCCAGATCAGGGGTCAGCAGCAAACAGAGACGCGTCTTAAACCAACTGTCTGCTGGTAGCCATGCACCGTCGTCTGTCTGTGTGGCAGAAGATGTAGCCTGGTCTGTTTATTGAAACTGTGTCTGTTACCCGCAATCTGTTTTACAAAAAAACGTAAACACTCTCAAAAAGTCTGTTTTAAATAACCTCATTAGTAAAAAAGGCAATAGCCACAATTTTTGACAAAGAGCTAGGTGTTATAACTAAATCCCATTACAAGGCTAATTCTTTTGAAATACTAATTTTTAATGTGACTGATCCATTGTTATGGAAGTCAAAACCATACTCTTTTCAGCTTATCACCATTTACCATCCTCCTTGTCCCTATTCAGAATTTCTTCAGGAATTTGCTAACTATCTTTCCTGCTTAGTACTGTCAACAGATAAGGCTTTAATTGTAGGTGATTTCAATATTCACTTTGAGAATGAGCAGGTTCAACTTAAAATTGCTTTCGAGTCCATCTTAGAATCCATGGGCATCACTCAGAATGTGATGGGACCAACCCACCGCTGTAATCATACATTAGATCTAATATTAACATTTGGTATCAATATAGATAACCTTGATATTTTCCCACAAAGTGATTCGATTTCAGATCACTATCTTTTAGTATTTGAGCTATCACTAATAAATAAAATCCTTCTGCCTCGTTATCACACCAAGCGCACTATCTCATCTGCTACTCCAGCTGCGTTTATTAAAAACATACCAAACTTGAAATTTAATACACCTACGGAGATCAATCATCTTGAGTGTGTAAATGACCAATTAGAATGTGTGTTTTGCTCATTCCTGGATATGATTGCTCCTGCTAGGGTCAAACACATTAGGGGAAAAAAAGGCTAGCACCATGGTATAATGACCACACCCATACCTTAAAGCAAAGAACACGGCATCTAGAGCGCAAGTGGAGACATAGTAAATTGGAGGTGTTTAAGATTGCTTGGAGGGACAGCATGGCAGAGTATAAGCATGCCCTTACTAAAGCTAAAGCTGCATAATTCTCCTCAGTCATAGAGAAAAATAAGAATAATCTAAGATTTCTCTTTAATACAGTTTCCAAATTAACAAAAAACCCTATAGAAAGTGACTCTCCCGTTCTGTGTAATTTTAACAGTAATGATTTCATGACTTTCTTTAATGATAAGATAGAAAACAGTAGGCATCAAGCTCGATGCTCATCACATCACCAAACTGTTCAGCAACCTTCCAGATGCAGCACTAGTGAAGACATCTGTTTAATGAGCTGTAAATCAAGATTAGAATCTTTTACCCTAATTACTATTACTGAACTATCCACACTTATCAGCTCGTTTAAGTCATCAACATGTTTATTAGATCTAATTCCTACCTGTTTACTCAAACAAGTAATACCTAGTATTATAGAGCCAGTGTTAGTTATTTTAATTTATCCTTACCTAAGGTTATGTCCCCAAATCCCTTTAAAACCCTATGCTTCTGAATTGACGACCACTATCAATTTACACACTGGTTTATTTTAGGTTTTACATATAGCACAATGATCATTCAGGGCTCAAATTGAAGTAAACACTTGGGCCAACATATTTATTCACCTCCAGTCTTCTATTTTCATCATTTAGGTTACATTTGGGAAGATTAAATGCAAAAAAAAATGTCGAAAATCAAAAAACGCCTTTCATTTTTTGAGATTATAATTTGTATGTGGATGCTGGTGATTGAACATTTTCCATGCTGCACATTTTCTGTTTCAGCAGGGACTTGTGAAGCTAAATCCAAAATTTGGAACAGATACAACAAAGTGTTCAAGAGTTACACAGGTTTTTAATCAAGGGTCATCATTCGTCTCAAAATTTGCCACAACCTCTAAAAATACAAATAAAAAGAAGCCTGTCACTATAAATCAAGTGGTTGCAAGTTTTTTTTTATGTCTTCTGTAATAGAACAAACAAATATTAGTCACAATTCAGTGTTATTTTGCTTTTTATTGGAATAAATCCACCAGAATTGAGGCCTGCATTGATCTGCCAGGCTGTGAATGGAGATTCCAGCCCCTCCTCCCTCCGCTCTGTGTGTGAGATCGTGTCACGGTTCGTCTCTATAGGAACCGTAGACTCTTAGCTGTCCATTGGAACACAGCTCTGTCACTCAGAGCTCACACAGACCCAGGGATTTGCATATATGTCTAGCCATAGGCCAGCAGGTGTGAATTGGGGAGGTGTAGAAAACCGCTGCACCAATACAGTTTACGAGCTCTTGAATAACTAATGAACTTAGTACTTGCAGAGTCCACCCATAGGGGATATCTTATGCACCCTTGGAAAAGGGAAACTTTGTTTTGGGTAATGAGAAAGGTCCAAAGACGAGCTTGCGTTGGAACGAATGGATTTTACGCAACCACATAACCATGCAAAAAAGCGCTTTACTGACGTTTTATCGGCAATGTAATGGTATCATGGACTTGTTTAGACGGTAAGTGAATTTTCTATGATAAAATAAAAAGTTATTTTACATCCTAAGTATATTTTAAAAGGCAAAATAGTTGGATGTTTTGCACAAAGAACATGGCGGACAGCTGTGTTTGGTACGTGATTTCGGGCGAATGGCTGCATGTAGACGGTTGAAATCGGTATGCAGGTAGTTATAATAGTATTAAATATTTTGAGTTTGTGTTTTGGACTGTGTATTAAGAATGTTTTAAGTTATTAAGAATGCAAACTGTAGATCTCCTACTGGTCCGTATACGGGCCCGCTGGGGCGCTCTGCAAAAGCTGCAGCAAAAGTTCTGCCGTTATCAACCACTGGATTAAAAAAAGCCAATCTTGACCTTGTTTGTGATATCTAATAATTATAGACCAATTTTCAAATCTATAGCCGTTTCTCTCCAAACATAGAAAAAGCCATCAATCAGCAGCTCTGGCATTACCTCCAAAGGATGAATTTATGCAACATTCAGTCTGGCTTCAGGGCATTCATGCCCCATCCTAGCACTGAAACAGCAGTAATTAGGGTACTAAATGACTTGTTAATGTCCTCAGATAAGGGATGTGTTTCTTTTCTTGTTCTGTTAGATTTAAGTGCAGCATTTGACACTTATAGATCATGATGTTTTACTAAACAGACTAGAAAATAATGTAGGTATTAAATCCTACTTAACCGACCAGTTTGTTCATATAAATAATCTAAGGTATAAGCTCTCAAAAGTGAAGTATGGCATGCCTCAGGGGTCAGTGCTTGGCCCGCTTTTATTCTCTCTGTACATGCTGCCACTAGGCTCAGTTATTCGTAAACATGCACATTAGTTCACTGCTATCAGATGAATACAACACAGCTGTACATAGCCAAATCTAATACGTCCTTATTACAATCACAAAATGAGGACTGTAGAAGGAAATAAAAGATTGGAATTTTTAGTTCAATATTCTCTTACTCTTAACTCAGATAAAACTGGGTCTTTTAGTGGGGACCCAAGGCTGTGGAGACAGTTGGCTACTCTACTGTAATACTAAATCTAGATCTGTCCAGTACTGCCCAGATCCGTCTGTAAAAAACGTAGGGGTCCACATTTTGATTCAATCTCTTCTTTGCATGCGCACATGTAAGCAGCATCACTTCCACTCTAATTGCTTTCTTTTCATTACGTAATATTGCTAAACTTAGAAATATCCTCTCTTTTAATGATGCAGAAAAACTTGTTCATGCATTTATAACCTCAAGTTTGGATTACTGTAACGCCTTACTTACTGGATGCTCTAGTAAATCTATAAATAAACTTCACTTAGTTCAGAATGCAGCTGCCCGAGTGCTAACTCGAACTAGAAAATTTGATCATATCAATCCTGTTCTATCATCACTACACTGGTTACCAGTCAAATTCCGCATGATTGCAAAATACTTCTTATAACTTATAAAGCTCTACATGGCCTGGCCCCACATTATCTGAGTGAACTCTTAGAGTTTTACAATCCAACTCGTCTACTTCGTTCGCAGGGTACAGGACATTTTTTAGTTCCTAGAATTAAAAAGTCACAGCAGGGGGAAAAGCTTTCTCATAAATGGCTCCCCAACTATGGAATAAACTTCCCACTTTTGTTCGAGACTCAGACACTCTCCAAAGTTTTGAGTCTAGGCTAAAGACATACTTATTTGCGCAAGCTTTTGACTAGATTTAGACCAGGATGCATGGCTTGGGTCACTGGGGCCGGAGTCTGGAGTCATGTCTGGCCTGCCTTGTCCGCTAGCCGGGAGTGTCGAGTGGGCGGTCTGGCGGAACTGGGCTTCGGTCTGCGTGATCTTGACTCGTGCATCCTTGCCTTAGAATAAGGGCAGAGCTGGGGGTTCATAGTCAAAGAGTCTTATGGTGATCAGAGACGTTGGGTTGCTGTCTTCTGCCTCCCGTGGGGTTGCCAATGTCTCATGTGATCCCTCTTGGCTGTGTTTCCTACCAGTTTTCCTCTTTCTAGTTATGCTGCTATGGCTAATGCTGCCAGGGACTCATGCTACACATAGCATCAATGATTCTTAATAGACACTGTGCTCTTAATCAATAACTAATTACATTTTCTGTTTTCTTTCCAAGCTGTGTTCCGGTGCCAGTTCCAGCCCCACACATGATGTTCATCCGCTGCAGCTCCACTCAAGCTGCTTCCGTCATCAGCTCCAGCCCCATCATACCCGGGCCACTTAATGCCGATGTGCATACTTCACATTTTATTCGAACTTTGACTCCATGACTTTAGTTTTGCTCTTAGATTTATCATCCATGTCGCCCAATAAGGTTGGGTCCCTTTTTGAGTCTTGGTCCTCCCAAGGTTTCTTCCTATAACACTCAGGGAGTTTTTCCTTGCCACTGTCGCCCTAGGCTTGCTCAATATGGGATTGGACGTAGTTATTAAGAGATAATCTAAACTTGTAAAGTTGCTTTGAGACAATGCTCCATTGTAAAAAGCACTATATAAATAGATCTGACTTGACTTGATAGGTCGACAACTGACTGAGTTACAGTCATTGGCCTGCCAGGGGACCCAGTGCCCAGCGGGGGTCCAGAAGGGCCCCATGGGCTTCAAATGTCACCTCAGATTGCACCCAGGACCAAGCCTGCTGAGTTTTGTGGCAATAGGTCGAAAACTGACTGAGTTGCGGTCATTGGCCCACAAGGGGCCCCAGTGCCCAGCCGGGGTCCATAGGGATTCCATGGGCATGACATGTCATCACAGACTGCACCCGGGACCAAGCCTGCCGAATTTCGTGGCCATAGGTCAAGAACTGACCGAGTTGCAGTCAGGGGCCTCAGTGCGGAGCCGGGGTCCTCATGGGCCCCATGGGCATCACATGTCACCTCAGATTGCACCCATGAATAACCCTGCCACATTCTGTGGCCATAGGTCAAAACTGACCGAGTTACGGTCATTGGCATACCAGTTACCCCAGTGCCCAGCTGGGGTTCTCTGGGGCCTTATGGGCATCACATGTCACCTCAGATTGCACCCAGGACCAAGTCTGCTGAATTTTCTGGCAATAGGTCGAAAACTGACTGAGTTGCGGTCATTGGCCCACAAGGGGCCCCAGTACCCAGCTGGGGTCCACAGGGATCCCATGGGCATGACATGTCACCTCAGATTGCACCCGGGACCAAGCCTGCCAAATTTCATGGCTGTAGGGCAAAAACTGTCCTGCCAGGTACTTCTGTGCCCTCTGTGGTACTATGCAAACAATGGACCTAATAGGTCTCAGAAGAGCTGATCCAAGCCATTCTGTGAGAATGTCAGCTGCTCTGTGTGTGGGCGTGGCCTGCATGTGCGTGTGTGTGTGTGAGAGACAGGGAGAGAGACAATGACAGTTACATTTCAAATCCACACAGGCATATGTTTCATGTAAAATCTCTGTGTCAGACCTCTCAAACAAACGGTCATAACTCCAAAAATAATTAACCGATCGCTTATCTGAAAAGCTTGTGTGGGAGAGGATCCCTTGCTGATCGCGATGACATAAAATAGTGTGAATTGATGAGAAAGTGTCAGAGTTATGACAAGTTAAAAACACACAAAAATTTAGAAAATGCCAAATCGGAGTTGAGGCAATTATAATGGGGGTCAATGGGAGGAAAATCAGTACCTAGTCTCGAACAAATCGTCATAACTCGAAAAATTATTTTTTGAACCACGAGATACTTTGATGTCCCATTAAGGGAAAGTACAGGGGTTAGACAATGAAACTGAAACACCTGTCATTTTAGTGTGGGAGGTTTCATGGCTAAATTGGACCAATCTTCATTAATTGCACATTGCATCAGTAAGAGCAGAGTGTGAAGGTTCAATTAGGAGGGTAAGAGCACAGTCTTGCTCAAAATATTGCAATGCACACAACATTATGCGTGACATACCAGAGTTCAGATGGTTTGATGAACATGTAAGTGAAGTTGAACATCTCCCATGGCCTGCACAGTCACCAGTTTATTAGTAAATAGTAAATATTAGTGAGCCACTTTGGGGTGTTTTGGAGAAGCGAGTCAGGAAGCGTTTTCCTCCACCAGCATCACGTAGTGACCTGGCCACTATCCTGCAAGAAGAATGGCTTAAAATCCCTCTGACCACTGTGCAGGACTTGTACATGTCATTTCCAAGACGAATTGACGCTGTATTGGCCGCAAAAGGAGGCCCTACACCATACTAAATAAATTATCGTGGTCTAAAATGACAGGTGTTTCAGTTTCATTGTCTAACCCCTGTATCTCTACCATTTGAAGTTTAAATGGAGTTTCTAGATGAAAGTATAATGATTTTAGACACTTTTGTTCAGTGAAAAAGTGAATTAATGTAAATGTCTAAAATCTCAGTTTCAAGCGATTTTGGACCTCTCAAACAAACTCCAAAAATATTTAACCAATCAATTATCTGATAAAGTTTGTCTGAGAGAGAACCCATTGCTGATCGCTCCGATATAAAATGGTGTGGATTGACGAAAAAGCCTCAAAGTTCTGACAGGTTAAACAAACATGAAACTTTGGAAAAAGCCTCCTCGGAGTTCTGAAAATTAACATGGCTGCCAATGAGGGAAGTTTTAGTCCCTAGTCCCGAACAAATCGTCATAACTCGAAAAATAATTTGTTTAACGATGCATCTCTACCATTTGCAGTTTAAATGGAGTTTCTAGGTGAAAGTATCAGAATTTTAGAGAAGTTTGTTCAATGAAAAAGTGAATTAATCGATTTTCCCTCAAAGCTAGAGTAGCGCACTCTAACTTCTGCCATATACAATGAATGGAGTGATTTTGAAAGAGTGATAGAAAGTGATCAAAGAGTCTCGGTGAGCCCAGGTCCGACCATGCTGAGTTTCATGTTTGTAGCTCAAAAATTGACAGAGTTGGGGCAGTTTAAAAAAAAAAATCCCATTCAAGTGAATAGGCCTTTTTTTTCGCACAAATGCGAGTGTAGCGTGCGAATGCAACAGCATTTCTCTTAGCTATGAACAAGCACACTTCTCTGGAACATACCGGACATTTTAGTGTTTGTCCCGTGTTGATATCTCAAACTGTAGGAGGGGATACATGCAGAAAATGTGGTAGAATAATAAAAATTAAAATTAAAATAAAAACTAGAAAGTGAAGTTCCTGTAGAAACTGCGAGTGTGTTGCGCTGGTGCGTGCCCCTGCAACATGCATCAGGGACCGATTATGTAGGTCGAAAAATGACTGTAGTCATTCTTTTGCCAGGGTTGTCACCTCAGGGTGCACACGGGACCAAGCCTGCTGAATTACAAAACAGTAGGTCTAAAACTGACTGAGTTACATTCAATGACCTTCCAAAGGCCCCTCTGTCGGGAACCTCAATGACAGCAAAAGCATGACATGTGACCTCAGATTAGACCCAGGACATAGCCAGCCGAATTTCGTTGCTGTACAAAATCAACTGAGTTCTCTTCAATGACCTGCCAGGGGCCCCAGTGCTGAGCCTGGGCCCTCAGGGGCCCCAGGGGCATGACATGTTACCTCAGATTGCACCTGGGGCCAAGCCTGGAGAATTCTGTAGCCGTAGGTCGAAAACCATCTGAGTTATAGTCACTGACCATAACTCCGGGGCTCTTAGGGGCCCCATGGGCATCACATGTCACCTCAGATTGGACCCAGGACCAAGCCAACCAAGTTTTGTTGCTGTATGTTGAAGATGAACTGAGTTATGGTCAATGACCTGCCAGGGGCCTCAGTGCCAAGCCTGGGCCCTCATGGGTACCAGGGGCATCACATGTCACCTCAGGGTGCACCTGGGATAAAGTTTTCCGAATTTCATGGCCGTAGGTCAAACACTACTTGAGTTATGTTTAATGACCTTGGCATGGGCCCCAGGGCACCAGTGCCCAGTCTGGGTCCTAAAGGGAACCAAAGGCATCACATGTCACCTCAGCTTGCACAAAGAACCAAGCACATTTAATTTTGTATCCGTACATCAAAGATTAACTGATTTATGGTATGGTATTCATGGCATCACATGTCACCTCAGATTGGACCCAGGACCAAGCCAGCCGAATTTTGTTGCTGTATGTTGAAAATCAACTGAGTTGTGGTCAATGATCTGCCAGGGACTCCAGTGCCCAGCCGGGGCACTTAGGGGCGCCATGGGCATCACCTCTCACTTCAGATTGCGCCCGGGATCAAGCCTGCCGAATTTTGTGGCCGTAGGTCGAAAACCATCTGAGTTATGGTCACTGACCTGCCAGCGGCCCCAGTGCCTAGCCGGGGCTTTTAGGGGCACCATGGGCATCACATCTCACCTCAGATTGCACCCGGGATCAAGCCTGCCGAATTTCGAAGCCGTAGGTCGAAAACCGACTGAGTCACGGTCAATGACCTGCCAGGGACCCCGCTGTCCAGCTGGGGCCGTCAGGGGATCCATGGGCATTACATGTCACCTCAAATTGCACCTGGGACCAAACATTCCAAATTTCCTGACCGTAGGTCAAAAACTCACTGAGTTATGGTCAATGACCTTGCAGGGGCCCCAATGCCCAATCATGGTCCTCAGGGGAACCAAATGCATAACATATCACCTCAGGGTGCACCTGGGACCAAGTTTTCTGAATTTCATGGCCGTAGGTCAAACACTAATTGAGTTATGTTTAATGACCTTGGCAGGGGCCCCAGTGCCCAGTCGGGGACCTAAAGTGACCCAAAGGCATGTCACCTCAGCTTGCACAACAAACCAAGCACGTTTAATTTCGTATCCATACATCAAAGATTAACTGATTTATGGTCATTGACATTCCAAAGGCCCCAGTGCCCAGTCGGGCACCTCAACGGTCCCAAAGGCAAAACAGGTCACCTCAGAACCTCAGGTGCCACATGTTCATCACTTGTCACCTCAGGGTGTATCCATGACCAAACCGACCTATTTTTGGTGATATAGGTTGAAAACTGACTTAAATACTTTCATTAAACTGACAGGGGCCTCTGTGCCCTGTCAGGAACTGCAGGGGCCCCAATGGCATCAGGTGCAGAGTCTCAGTGTACCTACGACAAGCCTGTTGATTGGCTGTAGGGTGAAAATTGTCCTGCCAGGTAACTCTGTGGTACTATGCAAACAATGGACCTAATAGGTCTCAGAAGAGCTGATCCAAGCCATTCTGTGTGAATGACAGCTGCTCTGTGTGTGTGTGTGTGTGTGTGTGTGTGTGTGTGTGTGTGTGAGAGAGAGACAGAGGGAGAGACAATGACAGTTACATTTCAAATCCACACAGCCATATATTTCATGTAAAATCTCTGTGTCAGACCTCTCAAACAAACAGTCATAAATCCAAAATTGATTAACCAATCGCTTATCTGAAAAGCTTGTGTAGGAGAGGACCCCTTGCTGATCGCTATGACATAAAATAGTGTGAATTTGTGAGAAAGTGTCAGAGTTATGACAAGTTAAAAACACAAGAAAATTTAGAAAATGCCAAATCGAAGTTGAGGCAATTATAATGGGGCTCAATGAGAGGAATATCAGTACCTAGTCGTGAACAAATCGCATTTGAAGTTTAAATGGAGTTTCTAAATGAAAGTATCAGGATTTTAGACAAGTTTGTTCAGTGAAAAAGTGAATTAATGTAACTGTCTAAAATCTCAGTTTCAAGCGATTTTGGACTTGTCAAACAAATGGTCATAACTCCAAAAATCTTTAACCAATCAATTATCTGAAAAGTGTGTGAGAGAGGACCCCTTTCTGATCGCTTTGATATAAAATGGTGGGGATTGACGAAAAAGCCTAAAAGTTATGACAGGTTAAACACCCATGAAACTTTGGAAAAAGCCTCCTTGGAGTTCTGAAAATTAACATGGCTGTCAATGAGGGAAGTTTTAGTCCCTAGTCCCGAACAAATCACCATAACTCGAACAATAATTTGTTTAGCGATGCAATCTTTTAATGAATTATGAAGGGGAAGTATCTCTACCATTTGCAGTTTAAATTGAGTTTCTAGGTGAAATTATCAGGATTTTAGAGAAGTTTGTTCAGTGAAAAAGTGAATTAATCAATTTTCCCTAAAAGCTAGAGTGGCACACTCTAGCTTCTGCCATATTCAATGAATGGAGTGATTTTTAAAGAGTGATAGAAGTGAACAAAGAGTGTTATCTGTCTGAAACTTGAGATGATGGGTCTCGGTGAACCCAGGTCCGACCTTGCCGAGTTTTGTGTTTGTAGCTTAAAAACTGATCGAGTTACGGCAGTTTAAAAAAAAATCCCATTGAAGTGAATGGGACGTTTTTTCGCACAAATGCGAGTGTAGCGTGTGAATGCAAAAACATTTCTCTTAGCTATCAACAAGCACACTTCTCCGGAACATGCCGGACATTTTGGTGTTTGTCCCGTGTCGATATCTCCAACTGTAGAAGGAGATATGCGCAGAAAATTTGGTGAAATAATAATAAAAATAAAAATAAAATTAATATTTGGAAGAACAATTAGTAAACTAATTGTAAACTAACTAATAATAAACGGAATAATAATACTTTCGGATAACAATATACTTTTTTTTTGTTTGTGGTTTTTTTTATTGCAATTAAAATATTTTTATTTATTTAATATGTAGTCTAAATATGACTTGTCTGATATGAATTGTTGAAGTCCAGAAATAAACTAGAGGTGCATTTCCTGAAAAAAATGCAAGTGTGATTGCCACTTGCAGTGGTCGACCCTGAGGCTACCTAAGGTGTCCAATGATCCAGCCAAAGTCCAGAGGGGTCCCTTGGGCATCATATGTCACCTCAGATTGCACCCGTGATCAAGCCTGTCGAATTTCGTGGATGACGTACTTTTGGCCTGCCAGGGGCCCCAGTGCCCAGTCTTCAGGGGCTCTATCGACATAACATTTCACCTCAGATTACAGCCGGGAACATGCCTGCTGAATTTCGTGGTCGTAGGTTGAAAACTGACAGATATTGTCATTGGCCGGCCAGGGGCCCCAGTGCCCAGGCGGGGTCAACACGGGCCCCATGGGAATCACATCTCACCTCAGATTGCACCTTGGACCAAGCCTGCCGAATTTCGTGGCCATAGGTCAATAACTGACTGAGTTATGGTCAGTGGCCTTCCAGGGGCCCCAGTGTCCAGCTGGGGTCTTCAGGGGCCCCATGGGCATCACATGTCTCCTCAGATTGCACCCAGGACCATGCCTGCCAAATTTTATGGTCATAGGTCAAAAACTGACTGAGTTACGGTCATTGGCCGGCCAGGGGCACTAGCACCCAGCCGGGGTCCACATGGGCCCCATGGGCATCACATCTCACCTCAGTTTATACCCAGGACCATGCCTGCCGAATTTCGTGGCTGTCGGTCGAAAACTGACTGAGTTACAGTCATTCGCTTGCCAGGGGCTCCAGTGCTTGTTACATCTCCGAAATCGTTTGAGCATTTTTAAAATGTAAGCTTTATCTTGATAAAACCAGCCGCTAGATTGCTCAGACAGGGTATTTCTAGTGCCGGTCCCAAGCCTGGATAAATGGTGAGGGTTGCGCCAGGAAGGGCATCCGGTGTAAAACATTTGTTAAATCTAGTATGCGAGTAAATAATAATTTCACCATACCGGATCAGTCGCGGCCCGGGTTAACAACGACCGCCACTGGTACTGGTAGCAAACAGGGTACCAGCAGAAAATGGACTACTGTTTGCCGAAGACGAATTGGAGGGAAGCGTGTGAGGAGACAGAGAGAAATCAGGAGAGGCCAGAATATAGCACTGAGGGTAGCAACCCTAAATGTAGGGACGATGACAGGGAAAGGTAGAGAGCTGGCTGATATGATGCAGAGGAGAAAGGTCGATGTTTTGTGTGTGCAGGAGACAAAGTGGAAGGGTAGCAAGGCTCGATGCATTGGTGCAGGGTTTAAACTGTTCTACCATGATGTGGATAGGAAGAGAAATGGAGTTGGTGTGGTCCTGAAGGAGGACTATGTAAAGAATGTCATTGAGGTGAAAAGGGTGTCCCAGATAGGATAATATGTCTGAAAGCTGGAAATCGAGGAGGGTGTAATGGTGAATGTTGTTAGTGGCCAGTACCCCAACAAGATGGCCTGTGAATTAGAGGAGAAAGAGAGATTCTGGGGGGGAGTTTAGATGAAAGTGGTTGAGAGCATTCCCAGGGTAGGAGAGACTGGTGAATTGGTGCAGATTTCAATGGTCATGTTGGTGAAGTTAATAAAGGAGATTGAGAGAAGTGAGGGGCAGGTTTGGTGTTAAGGATAGGACCTAGAAGGACAGATGGTGGGTGGATTTTGCAAAGAGGATGGAAATGGCTTGTGGGTTAACACATATTTCCAAAAGAAGGAGGAGCATAGGGTGACTTAATAAGAGTGTGGGAGGGAGGAGCACACGGTAGACTTACATCTTATGTAGAAGAGGTTGCTTAAAAGAGATTGGTGATTGTAGGTAGTGTCGGGGAGAGTGTAGCTAGGCAGCATTCGGATGGTGGTGTGCAGGATGGCTCTGGTGTTTAGGAGAGAAGAGGACAAAGGCAGAGCAGAGGACCAATGGTGGAAGTTTGATAAAGGACGAATGTGTTGTAAGGAGTTCAGTGAGGAGCTGAGAAAGGCTTTGGGTGATAGGAAAGAGCTCCCAGATGACTGGTAGTAGCAGCAACAGTAATAAGACAGACAGGTAGAAAGGTACTGGGTGTGTCTTCTGGACAGGCAAAGGATGAAAATGAACTTTGGTGGTGGAATGAGGAAGTGCAGGAGGTTATTCAGGAAGAGGTCAGCAAAGAAGAAATGGGGACAGGGACAGGAACTAAAGAGAGTGGGCAGGAAAGTACAAGGAGATACGGCAAAGGGCAAAGAGGGAGGTAGCCAAGGCCAAGCAAAAAAGGCCTACGATGAGTTATATGACAGGTTAGACAGTAGTGAAGGAGTGAAGGAGTTGTACTCAGTCAGCTGGCGAGCACAGAGATTTAGAGCTGGAAAGGATGTGCAGCAGGTCAGGGTGTATCAAGGATAGAATATGGAAAGTGTACTGTCAGGTGAGGAGAGGGTGAGGGAAAGATGTAAGGAGTATTTAAAAGCTTTGAAAAAAGGTGAAGAACGGAAAGGCAGTGGGGACCTGATGACATACCGTTGGAGGTATGGAAAAAGTCTAGGAGAGCTAGGAGTGGTGTTTTGACTAGATTATTCAATGGGAATTCTGGTGAATGAGAGTATTGCCGGAGGAATGGAGGAAAAAGTTTTGACTTGTACCGATTTTTAAGCAAAGGGTGATGTACAGAGTTTGTGGCTCTTACAGGGGAATAAATTGTGATGAGCCACACAATGAAGATTTTGGGAGAGAGTTGTGGAAGCTAGGCTCAGACAGAGGTGACAGTGTGGTGAACAACAGTATATGGTTTCCATGCCAAGGAAGAGCACCATGGATGCGATTTTTGCTTTGAGACTGCTCTGATGGAGAAGTACAGAGATGGTCAGAAGAGCTACACTGCGTCTTTGTGGATTGGAGAAAGCTTTATGACAGGGTGCCAAGGGAGTAACTGTGGTGGTGTATGAGGAAAGTCTCGAGTGCTGAAAAGTACGTTAGATTAGTGCAGGACATGTATGATAACAGCGTGACAGCGGTGAGATGTGCTGTACGGAGTGGACAGATAGCTTCGAGGTAGAGGTGGGACTGCATCAAGGATGGGCCCCGAGTCCTTTCCTTATTTGCTCTGGTGATGGACACACTAACAGATGAGATCAGACAGGAATCCTCCCGGTGAAACTATGATTGTTTGCAGACGACATTGTGATCTGTGTAGTGAGAACAGGGAACAGGTAAGAAGAGAACTTGGAGAGGTGGAGGTATAATCTGGAAAGGAGAGGAATGAAAAGTCAACTGTAAGTAAGACAGAAACATATGTGTGTAAATGAAAGGGAGGCAGGTGGAACCGTCAGGCTAACAGGGATCAGTGGTCACAAAGGTCCAGGAGTTTCAGGTACTTGGGATCAACTGTCCCAAGGAAAATGGGGAGTGTGGAAGGAGGTAAAGAAGAGAGTACAGGCAGGATGGAGTGGGTGGAGAAGAGTGTCAGGAGTGCTGTGTGACAAAAGGGTCGCAGCAAAAGTGAAAGGAAAGATTTATAAGAGAGTAGTGAGACCAGCCTTGTTGTATAGCTTAGAGACAGTGGCACTGACAAAGAGACAGGAAGCAGAGCTGGAGGTGGCAGAACTTAAGATGTTGAGGTTCTCTTTAGGAGTGTCTAGGGTGGACAGGATTAGGAATGAGCTCATCAGAGGGACAGCACAGGTTGGAAGATTGGGAGAGAAAATTCGAGAGGGAAGACTGAGATGGTTTGGACATGTGCAGAGGAGGGATAGTGGATATATTGGTAGGAGGATGTTGGCGATGGAGCTGCCAGGCAAGAGACAGAGAGGAAGACCAAAGAGGAGTTATTTGGTTGTGGTAAATGAAGATATGCAGAGAGTTGGGGTGAGAGTAGAGGACGTGGAGGACAGGGAGAGGTGGAAACGTTTAACTCGCTGTGGTGACCCCTGATAAAGGGAGAAACCGAAAGAAGAAGAAGAAGCTTTATCTTGATAAACTGACCGCATAGTTGAATTGTAAACAACTACATTCTCGCCTATAATATCCTTATAACTTCATTTCGTGACACAATAACAGTATTACTTTAGAAATTATACATCCAGTTGCGAGTTCTGTCATCCGCCTTTACCGAGCTGGCGATGCATTGTGGGATATTTAACTTTTCATGTCTGCACACGTCTGCTCCGATGCATCCTTGGTAATATGGGCGGATCAAGAACACATCCGGGGATTTGGAGCATACTTGGTTAGAAGCGAACTTAGAAATGGAACAGTACTTTGGCTGCAACTGATGACGTTTCACAAATATGCAAGAACACAAGCACAGAGAAGTACGCATATTGAGAAACGGCCAATGACTACAGTCGGTTTTCGACCTACATACTCGGTCTTTGATGCACGTCGCAGGGCCACGCACCGCCGCACCACACTCGCAGTTTCTGCAGGAACTGCACTTTCTAGTTAGTGGGTTCATTATTATTATTCCACGATTTTCGACAAGTATCAACTGCTGCAGCTTTTGAGATATTAACCCCGTTCCAGTGACATTGCGTCCGGTCTGCTCGGGAATGGTGTGCTTGTATAGGGCTTTCTGGCTGGACTTTGGGGGGCCCCGTAGGGACTCCGCAAAATCCCAAATTTTCCCATAGGAAATGAATGGGCCTAAAGTTAACAAATCATAACTCAGTCAGTTTTCGGCATATGGCCACGAAATTCAGCAGGCTTGGGTCCTGGGTGCAATCTGAGGTGAGCTGGGCACTGGGGCTCCTGGTGGGTCAATGACCATAACTCAGTCAGTATTTTGACTTACGGCCACGAAATTTAGCAGGCTTGGTCTCTGGTGCAATCTGAGGTGATGTCATGCCCATGGGGCCCCTGAGAGCCCCGTCTGGGCACTGGGGCCCCTTGCGGGCCAATGACCGTAACTCAGTCAGTTTTTGACCTAAATTTCACAGGCTTGGTTCTGGGTGCAATCTGAGGTGACATCTGCTGCCCAATGGGGCCCCTTAGGTAGGCTCAGGTTTGACCATTGCAAGTGGCAATCACTCTCACATTTTCTTCAGGAAATGCACCTCTCTAGTTTATTTCTGGACTTCAACAATTCATATCAGACAAGTCATATTTAGACTACATATTAAATACATAAAAATATTTTAATTGCAATAAAAAAAAACACAAACAATAAAAAGTATATAATGCATAATAAATAAGATAACGTTATGACAAATCTCCTAAAATATCGGAGCAAATTTTTATGTAGGCGCTATCTTGATAAACTGACCGCATAGTTAAAAAAACTACATTACAGCCTAAAAATCTTCTAACTTTATTCCGTAAAACAAAAACAGTAGACCATTGAAAGTTATCCATCCAGAGCTGTTGTGGGGATATCTAGGCTTTGCTTGCCCTGCTGCCACCAAGACCCTTAAATCGATAAGCGATGAGATGAAGCAAGGCATCTAAGCACAGAGAAGAACACATATTCAGGAAACGACCCTTAATATCAAGTAAGTAATATAAAGTAAACAAAAATTACAAATTACTAAAAAAACAAAAAAACTAACCTTGGTGGCGATACTGTAGGAAATCATTCACTCGTCACATATTTTTCAAATGCAAAACAATGCCTCTAGTGGCCATGAGCACTTCCAGTGCGAGAAGTAAATGCAGCGTTTATGTAAATGTTTTTCATTTTGGTTAATACTGTTGTGTTTTCCTTAAATGTGTTTGTGTTATCGACTTTTGTTTGTCGTGTGTTTCACCAGCATTTTTGGAAATGTTATTGTGTTCTGCCATTATGTTGTTGCATTTTTCTTAATGTATTTGTGTTCTGACTCAATGCTGTGATGTGACTCTCTGGGACACCATACTAATAAGATCTGTACTGATTATGGAATGTACTGTATTTCGGCTTCTTGTGCTGCACGTAAGAAGATTTTTACAGAGGCAGCTGACGCTGTTTTCCATGCTGGAGCGCAATTCGATATCACACTACAGCAACTCGTGCCCCGGCACGATTCGGAGCATTCACACTAATCAGACAAACCTTGCTGCAAATTACCTAGTGTGAGTACGCCCTAAGATACCACTACTGGGTCCTTGAGCAAGACCCTTAAACTGCTTGGATTGTAACAACAATATTTGCCAAGATTGTATCAGTTGTAAGTCACTCTGGATAAGGGTGTCTGCTAAATGCCTAGATGTAGAGGTAGATTTCATGGATGATCTCTCATGCCAACATCAGATGCATTTTACAGCGTGGAATGTAAGGAAACTGGGTCAAATATTATCATAATTCATTGTTTTTGTATCAGACCAATACACCCTGTTCTAAACTGTTGTATACAATTTTATAAAATTAATATTATCCTTAAATATTATTGCAGTCAATGTGAGAAGATGCCAGCACACAGTGTGGACCATCTGGTCTGCTGCATTGCCCCAAGATATCCTTAGATAAAGTGCACAACCTTGACCAAAAATGGACATGACTGTTTTGAGAGTTTGCTTTAAAGTAGGAAAATATGTTTGTTGAAAAAATTTATTTCAACAAGTGTACAAATGTAAAATGAACCAGATATTTGCTGGTGTGTTGTTGGACAGTATTTTCAGGTTCTTGCTTACAAAGTAAAATTGTATTAGAAAGTACGTACTAGGAAATAATAAACCATAAGCATCTCATGAACAAGGTACTGAGTACTTGTAGCAAAGTACTGTAGTACATATCATTTATTTATATATTGACTGTGTATTCCTTTAAATGCTTTAGGAGGCACTTGTAGTAAGGACATGTTGGCAGTCCTTGAAAATCTTCTAAATACTTGCAGCTGTGTGTATTTCACAAGCATGGCCATACAAAGGCATTTCTATTTTTCAGCTGTAGTATCCTGTTGAGAACTGGGGATAGGTCAAGTTCTCAAAAGCATATTACTATTTCAGAATGCACGTTTTATCTGTGATAAGTATTTAACATGTTTCAGCAAAGTTTTATATTTCAGCTAAATTTTATATTTTGTTATGGTAAATTGTAAATTATGGTAAATTATTGTATTGAATCACAAACTTGGTTTCACTTTGTTTAGAAAATAATCAACCCTAATATCTAGTTAGTCAATTTAGAAACATTTTCCATTAACACAGAAAAAGCAAAATATAATATAAAGCAATATATTAATTGAACAATATATTGCTTCACAGTGAAAATAAGCTTTCTGATTACTACACCAGCTGTTTGTCTGAGTACAATAATTAACTGTCTGTGTAGCCTGTGTTATCATAGACTACCATGCTGCCCCCCACCCCCAACCATCTATTCAAGGACATAGGAACTTTAGAGCTCTTTTGGCAGTGTCTTTCCGTCAGGAATGCAGAAGTCTACTATAAAACTCCTGTCCATTTTTGAGCCTCCTCTAAACAAGGATTTGACACCGATGTGACTAAAGATGCAGTTTTGGCTGTTTTTCCTTCTGCATGTGACTGTGGTCATAGGACCACTTAATACACCAGAGAGAGAGCCTAACCTGAGTGAGGACATCTTCCAAGACCAGCCACAACCAGGTCAATAATTTCCAAACTTGTCATGTTTTCTTCAGAAATTAATTAGGTCAAATTCAGCATGGCATAATATACCCTAATTTAAAATATAACCTTTTGTCTGGAGTAGCAGTATGCGCTGTTTTAAGAGTATTGAGTATTGATGGCTCTGTGTCTTTTTTCTCTAACATTTTCTAATTTGTTGTGTACCTTTTGACAGGGCAAAACAGCAGTAAAATAGGAAAGGTGAATGCAACACATGTGCCCTATGAATGGTCTTCTGCTTCTGGCCTTCTTGTAGAAGTGCCTTGTGTTCACCAACAGCTTCAACTTCATGTTTTACGTGATATCCTCCTGTCTTTGTATGATGATTGGAGTAAGAAAAGGGAGCTAGGGAAGGTGGCGTTAACTCAGCTTGGAATTTGTTCACATTCCGAGAGTGCACAAAATGCAGAATTCTCATCATTATTAATGCTTGGTCAGAATGTGTTTACAGAAAGTAATGGCCCAGTATGTTTTCACATTCAAAAAGGTACCAGTGCTGTACAGATAAGACATATCAAGTTATACATTCTGTTATAAGCGGTGATATTTGATCATTCTATTTTCCAGAGAATTGGGAATTTCAAGAGGATGGAATGTTCAAAACAACCCTTCATCTCGCAAAACCATTCAAGTGTGATCAACAAAACACACTGGCTTCCATCATACTCCTATTTTTTGTGGTCTCCAGCAACACAGAAGAAATGATTATAAAGTTTAGCAGTCACATTCTTCAGCCAAACAAGCAGGTTACTTTGAGGCTGCTGCTACTATGCTACTAATATAGTAATACCTTTATTAATAAAGGTATTAATATATTAGTATGTGCCTCATTTTGCATTTGCTAACTTTCTGTTAACTCAGTTATATGATAGTGAAGTTAACAATTGCCTTTCCTGTCTCATTTTCTCCCAGACAGTGTGTGTTTCCAAGGGCACTAATTTCCTGGTTCTGACAGGTGTCCAGCCAGAGAGCTTCGATCAAGGGCATCTGAAACTAAGGATTTTAGTTGAGACTCAGACTGAAGGTAGAGAAAGCATATATAGTTTGTGTTTAGGATAACTGTTTTTTTAAGCTTAATCTATTTTGTTGTCCACACTGTTTTAGGTCAAAAAATAGGATTGTCTGAAATTCAGGCAATCATGGAAAGGAGGGACCCCAGGTGCAACATTACACTGAATCCAGTTTTTCTTTTCTTTACCCCGAGAATTGATAGTCAAGATGCACTTCGTTCAAATGGGTATGTATTATTTATGCAGAAGTCACAGTTTAAAACTGTGACAATGTTTTAGCTTAAACCCTTTAGATCTTTTTATGATTTGAGACTCATCTTCCTCTCTGCTCGTTCCAGCACATTCCTCTTCCTGTGTGAATTACAGAAATTCTTAAATGAAGTATTCCCTCAGAAACATCCATCAATGTCGCAAAATGAGGTTGACACAATCAGGCCTGATGCCCTACACTCTCTGCCACCTCTAATTCTTGGAGAGTCATCAAGTGAGTCCCTTCTTCAAGAACTGGTGAATTCCTCAGGTCCAACTGTGTTCTTTTTTCCTCACGGAAGTAAGGGACTGAAAACCCACAGAGTGGAATTGGCCCTAAAACCACCCTTGCGCTCTCTACTGAAAATACGGCTAGATGAGGCTTTAGCCCAGGTGCAAATGGAAGAAGCTGGACACAACCTGACAGATAAGCTTCAAATTCTTAGTGTACTGAGTGCACTTCCTGAAGATGGAGAAGGATGGAAAACAGGTGATATTTTCACTTTGTGTAACTGTAAATTATTACAAATAATCACCTTAAAAGGTTATATTTATAGATAGTAGTCACAACATACTGTTGTTCTATCTAAAGGTTTGGACAATCCGCATGAGGTCCAGTACAGAGCTGTTTTGCTGCTGAAGGCTTTACAGGCTGTCCTGAATGCCTGGGCAATAGAAAGAGCCCAACGGGCAGCCAGAGCTGACCAAGAAAGCTCCACAAGTCCTAGTGAGTGTCACCTTCAGAGCTTCACTGTGTCTCTGCATAAGTTCTTGCTACAGCCAGAAACAGCCAACATTAACAACTGTGAAGGAGCATGTGGTTTCCCACTGAGAAATGCTAATAACCATGCCATCCTGTTGAACAGCCACTTCCAGAGCGGGCTGCCTCTGAATCGTACCCTCTGCTGTGTGCCCGTGGATTATGATGACCTGTGTGTCATTGAGCTGAACAGTGATTCCACAGTCATCTCTTACAAGACAAACATGGTAGCAAAGGAGTGTGGATGTCGCTGACATTATAAGCAATACATACAATACAGTATATAATATGATACACAGGTCTCACACATTAGCCTACATTTCTTTTTTTTGCAAGAATACATGCCTTTCCTGAAACACAAAGCTTAGTACAGTATGACATTATTGCTATACTGTCTATCAAACATGATGTGGTGTCAGTCATAGCTATTAAGTAATCTATAACTGTATGCAATATGTTGGCTGAATTTGTCAAAGAAGGGAAAATATATAGTTTTTCAGCAATGTACGGTTGTTTGTTTATACCAGTGTCACGATTTGCTGCTGTGTTTCCTCCCTGTCGCTTCTCCTCGCCACTAGGGGCGATCTAGACGGTTCCCCTCGTGATGCGAGGAAGTCATGCAATTGCTACCCTGCTTCAGCTGTTGTGGACATTATTTAAGGGCAACTCTAGCGCTGGTATGTCGTGGGTTATTTGCTATTCATGTCCGGTTTTCCATGCTTTATTCTGGCTATTCTGGTTTTTGCTCTGTATTCTGTGCATCCCGGTTTGTGCGTCTCAGTTCGTAGTTGGCAGGCTTGTATGCTTTTGCGTGCTTTGTGGATTTTCTCTCCGGTAAGCTCGTGCTTCACTTTATCTTGCAATATCTAGCGGTGGTTGTATTGTTTAGGTTTCTTATGCCTTTTGTTTTGTTATCTTATGTTTCTTTGGACCTTGTGTCTCTTCTGTTTAATAAATATCTTTATTTGCATTCTGAGAACCTGCGCTCGTCTCCATGTTTATTCTGAGATCCAGCCTCATTACAGAATAACCCGCCCAAGCAGGATCTCTGAATCTTGTACGTTTGCTCGATAGGTTCGATGGTAAACCGGCTCGTATTCAATGATTCTTAGGTCAATGTACCCGTTATTTTGATTATTTCTTTTTCCCATAGAACTATGGGCGGGTTGTATTCATTTTTTCGTTACTTTCGGGTAGGGCGCTGTGTTGGGCCACTGAATTGTGGCCACTTCTTAGAATCGATACGGTGAAGGAGTTTTTCGATGGCCTCAAGGCTGGGTTTGATGCTCCTGTTGTTCAGTTACCTGAATTCAGCTGGAGTGTTCTGGACCCCCAATTCACCAGTTGTATGAAGGGGTTGGCTAAGCACAAGCCTGCACCTCGAAGTTCTGTATCTGAACATGCCGCGCCTCTAAGTTCTGTTTCTGAACAAGTTAGCTCAGTTATTGAGCCAGTGGCTTTTCATTGTCCCATTTTTTTTTAACAAGTTAGCTCAGTTATTGAGTCGGTGGCTTTTCATTGTCCTGTTTTTGAACAAGCTAGCTCAGTTATTGAGCCAATAGCCTCTCGTTGTCATGTTTCTGAACCCGCTAGTATCGTGCCATTTCCTACACCACCGACATTAGCGCCAACTCCCGCGCCATGGACACTAGTGCCAGTGCCAGTTTTAAGGGCGGCAGCTCCAGTTCCAGCATCTGGGAGGGTGTTTATTCCTGTGCCAAGACTGTCGGTTTCAGGACCTGTGCCAGCACCAAGCGCGATGGATCCAGTGGCCGTGCCAAGGGCGAGAGTACCTGTGCCAGCACCGAGGGCGACTGATCCTGTAGCCGTGCCGAGGGCGAGAGTTCCTGTGCCAGCACCGTGGGCAACTGATCCAGTAGCCGTGCCGAGGGCGAGAGTTCCTGTGCCAGCACTGAGGGCGACTGATCCAGTAGCCGTGCCGAGGGCGAGAGTACCTGTGCCAGCACTGAGGGCGACTGATCCAGTAGCCATGCAGAGGGTGAGAGTACCTGTGCCAGCACCGAGGGCCATTGATCCAGCAGCCGTGCCGAGGGCAACGGATCCAGTGGACGTGCTAGAGGTCTGCAGTTCCAGGGGGATCAGTCAGAGGACCCGGTCAAGGTTTGGGATCATCCGCCTCCTGGACCACCGAGGGGTCCGCCTGTCCAGTGGTTCAGCACCAACAATCACTGCACCATCATTTCTTACCCAATCTGATGATCAGTGCCAATTACAGCAGGTTGTTTTGATCATGTTTACATACCTAAATGCTATGTAAATGCTATGATTGTTGGTGCTACACAGGCTGGTCTGAGTATTCCAGAAACTGCTGATATACTGTGATATTCATGCAACAGAAAATATTCAGTGAGCAGCAGGTATCTGAGTACAAATGCCTTGTTTATGCCAGAGGTCAGAGTACAATGGCCAGACTGGTTAAAGCTGTTAGCCAGGCAACAGTAAACAGTAACTCAGCATCTCTGAGCACACAGCATGCCAAATCTTGAAGCAGATGGGCTACATCAGCAGAACAGGTAACTGAGGCTGCAATTCGCACAGGCTTACCAAAACTGGACCAAAGAAAATCGGAAAAATTATGAGACTGATGAGACTCTATTTCTGCTGTGACATTCGGACAGTAGGGACATACTTTGAAAGCATGGATCCATCCGGCCTTGTATTAACAGTTTAGGCTGGCTGAGGTGGTCTAATAGTTTGATAGATATTTTCTTGGCACACTGTAGGCTCCTTAATAACAATTGAGCATTGTTTAAATGCCACAGCTGGGTGGCACGATGGCTCGGTAGGTAGCACCGCCACCTCACAGCAAGAAAGAGCTGGATTCAATTTCGTGTGGAGCTGCCGGGGTCCTTTCTGTTCGGAGTCTGCATGTCCTCCCCGTGTCCACGTGGGTTTACTTTGGCTGCTTTGGTTTTCTCCCGCAGTCCAAAGACGTGTGTGTTAGGTTAATTGATTATGGTAAACTGGCATTGACTTCAGTGTACATACAGTGGTGCTTGAGTGAGTGTCAAAAGTATGTAACTCCCCCCAATACAATGGAGCAACTTTACATTGTGTCCTAATATCTACATCCAATCCCAAATTAAGCAAGCCTACGGTGACAGTGGCAAAGAAAAACTCCCAAAGCGTTATGAGGAAGAAACCTTGGGAGGATCAAGACTGAAAAAGGGATCCAACCTCCTTGGGGGCTGTAAATGAAATAAATGAATGAGATTGAATAAGATTGAAACGAATTTATCTAAACTATTAAGTTTTGGAATCATAGTTCAAATAAAATGTAAAATATGCACATCGGCATTAAGTAGTACACAGAGTCACTCTAGGATCTTGAGAATAAGCAGGAAAGTCCGTGGCGGCACCTCGTCCCCAGCCAACTACAGGAGGCAGAGAGCCACCGCCCCCGGTGGCCCAGGCACAGTGGGGATGGAGCTGATGACAGAGACAGCTTGAGTAAAGCGGATGAACATCATGTGTAGGGCAGGAACTGGTACAGGAACATAGCTCGGAGAGAAAACATAAAGAGTAATTAGTTATTGATTACCAACCCACAACTGTAATCATACTTACATTTACATTTACATTTACAGCATTTAGCAGCATTTAATATTAACATTTGGTATTAATATAGATAACCGTGATGTTTTCCCACAAAATGATTTGGCTTCAAATCACTATCTTTTAGTATTTGAGCTATCTCTAATAAAAAATAAACTTCTGCCTCATTATCACACCAAGCAAAAATTATTTTTGCTGATAGTAAGGCCGTCTTTTGATTTGGCTGATGTGTATCATTTGCATAGCAGTGGAAACTAATGCCATGTTTATGAATAATTGAGCCTAGTGGCAGCATGCACAGAGAGAATAAAAGTGGGCCAAGCACTGACCCCTGAGGCATACCATATTTCACTTTTGAGAGCTTAGAGCGTAGATTATTTACATGAACAAACTGGTACCGGTCGGTCAAGTAGGATTTAAAGCAAGAAAGTGCCAATCCCTTAATACTTACAGTATTTTCTAGGTTGATTAGTAAAACATTGTTATCTATAGTGTCAAATGCTGCACTTCAATCTAACAGAACAAGAAAAGAAACATCCCTTATCTGAGGAAATTAAAAAGTCATTTCTTACCCTAATTAATGCTGTTTCAGTACTATGATGGGGCCTGAAGCCAGACTGAAATGTTTCATAAGTACCATTCCTTTGGAGGTAACTGCAGAGCTGCTGATAGACGGCTTTTTCTAAGGTTTTGGAGAGAAACAGTAGATTTGAAATTGGTCTATAATTACATATCACACAAGGGTAAACGGCACACTTAAAATATTTGGGCACATAAGGTAAAGGATGAATTTAAAACAAGTAACAGTGGCTCTATAATACTAGGTATCACTTCTTTGAGTAAACGTGTAGGAATAGGATCTAGTAAACATGATGATGACTTGGACGAGCTGATCAGTACAGATAGTTCAGTGTTAGTAATTGGGGTAAAAGATTTATAGCTAATTAAACAGACGTCTACACTAGTGCTGCATCTGGAAGGTTGCTGAATGGTTTGGTGATGTGATGAGCATTGAGTTTTATGCATAATGTTTTATGTCTTATCATTAAAGAAAGTCATGAAAGTCACTGTTAAAATTACGCAGAACATGAGAATCATTTTCTGTAGGGTTTTCTGTCAATTTGGAGACTGTATTAAAGAGAAATCATGGATTATTCATATTTTTCTCTATGATTGAGGTAAAATGTGCAGCTTTAGCGAGGGCATGCCATGCTGTCCCTCCAAGAAATCTTAAATACAACCGATTTACTATGTCGCCACTTGAGCTCTAGGTGCCGCATTCTTTGCTTTAAGGTACTCGTGTGGTCATTATACCATGGTGCTAGCCTTTTTTCCCCCAATGTGTTTGACCCTAGCAAGAGCAATCATATCTAGGGTTAAGCAAAACACACTTTCTATTTATTCATTTACACACTCAAGATGATCGGCTCCGTAGGTGTATTAAATTTTTAGTCTGGTAGGTTTTTAATAAACGCAGCTGGAGTAGCAGATGTGATAGTGCACTTGGTGTGATAACGAGGCAGAAGCATCTTATTTCTTAGCGATAGCTCAAATACCAAAAGATGGTGATCTGAAGCCAAATCACTTTGTGGGAAAACATCAAGGTTATTTATATTGATACCAAATGTTAATATTAGATTTAAAGTATGATTACAGCGGTGGGTTGGTCCCATCACATTCTGAGTGATACTCATGGATTCTAAGATGGACTGAAAAGCAATTTTAAGTGGATCCTGCTCATTGTCAAAGTGAATATTAAAATCATCTACAGTTAAAGCCTTATCTGTTGACTAAGCAGGAAAGAAAGTTAGGAAATTCCTGAAGAAATTCTGAATAAGGACCTTGAGGGCAGTAAATTGTGATAAGCTGGAAACAGTGTGGTTTTGAATTCCATAACAATGGATCAGTCACATTAAGAATCAAGCTCTTTGTCAAAAATTTTGGCCACGTCCACTAGGTCGAGGGCGATGAGCGTGACTTTATCCAGGAGGTAAGGCTTCATTTAAAGCTAAATATTAATTCAGTCTAATCCAAGTTTCAGTAAGACAGATAGTGTGTAAGCGTTTATTAGTGATCATTTCACTTACAGTCACTGCTTTGTTTATAAGTGATCTAATGTTAAGTAATCATAGGTTGTTATTTCTATTGGAACTATCTGTGTTTATACTAATGAGATTATTAAAACAGATATTTTGAGTGCGTTTACGTTTAGGACAGATGCGGATAACAGACACAGTTTCAATAATGTGAGTTCTGGGTGACGGTGCATGACTACCGGCAGACAGTTGGTTAAGCCAGTCTGTCTGCTGCCTGACCTCTGCTCTGGATAGTCAGTCCCTAACCAATCGGACCATAAGACTATGGGCAATGTTGCAGGAGATGAGAGCAGCACCCTCCCAAGTGGGATGGACACCGTCCCATCCTAAAAGGCTGTGCTTACCCTCAAAGGTTGTCCAATTGTCTATAAAAGCCCACGTTGTTTTCAGAGCACCACTTGGACAGCCAGCAGTTCAGCAACCATAACCTGCTGTAGGCTTGTTCACCTCGCCGCATTGGGATGGGGCCAGAGCACACTACTGCATCGGATATCGCCTTCGCAACTCTAATCACCTCTACAAAATTAGCCTTAGTTACTTCTGACTGGCGAAGGTGTATATCATTAGCCCCTACATGAACAACTATCCTAGAGAATCTACGGCTCTCGAGCTCACAATGTCCGGCACTCTGGCTCCCAGGATACTGTACATGTAACCCTAGCTGTTTTCTCTATTTTACAACACATGAAACTACCTACCCCTTTAGGGACCTTCAGGTAGTTTCATGTGTTGTAAAATAGAGTCCCCAATGTCCAGAGCTCTTTAACAGGCTGCTCAGTGGGTCCATTACTGAGGAGGGTAAACCTGTTGGACACACGAACAGGTAAAGAGTGTTGCTCTCGTGGGCTAGCCTTATGACTATGTCCCTGAACCGGCACCCACTTGCCCTGCTGCGAGGGCGCTGCTGGAGTGGGCGCACCAACTACACCTGTGGCATCCAGATCTGCTAAGCTAGGAGCTGAGCTAGCTTTCTCTAATGTCAGGATGCACACCTCTAAAACTACATTCTTGTCTATCAGACTAGCTACAAGCCTACACCTATCACAAATAAAATTTAAACTAATGACGGCGGAAGAATAGCCAAACATGCAACACTTGACACAGGAAACAAGCGCAGCAGAAGCCATGTTAATACAATTAATTAAAAAATTAATTATAGGTACTTACCTTTGACTGGTGTTGTGGGGTGCCGATTGAAGATATGGTTTAACTGATGGTAAGCTAAAGCGATGGTCCAAAGCAATTCATCATTAAAGCGTTGATGGAAAGTTAAAACAGAACATCACAAAAAATCAAAACAGTTAAAAAGTAATAAACTACTAACAGCTACAAAACAGCATGTGCCCTATGCTGAATCCGTGCTAATGAGTCTGGGTTGCCAGATCCTCACAATCCTTGTCAGTGGTCAGCATTCTCTCAGCGTTCTCTCAGCCTCTCAGTCTTGTTGTTTTTCAGTTGAGCTGTGAATCCATTAAGAGTCCATTTAACTAATTATTTAGTTAAATTCAGGTGATTAACTTTTTTTTTTATTGGCTAGCTTGTGTATATAACAGTTCTCAAATTAAGCATGCTAGGGTTTCCAGTACTGGGGTAACCCTGTCCTGCACATTGTACTGGTTTCCCTGTACTATACACCTAATTTAACTAATCAGAGGCTATACTCATAAAGCTTCTCACAGTAGGCGTGCTGATCTAAAACCTACGTTCATTCCAGTTAAGACAAGAACTCAGATCGGCACTGCCACTTTCAGATGTTTTGTGAATATAAATGCAGTCGAATAATGTAGGTTTACGAATTTGGTAGAAGGATACGTCAGGAAATGAAACATTAACAGACAGCCCACCATTACTAAAAAGAAAAACAAACCATAACATGGCTTTAGTCAGCACCATGTAGCCTAACACTCAAAGAAAACGGTTGTAATTGTACTTTTTCACGGGTTCAAAACAGTACAATAAAGCAGACCATGCACTTGCACGGTGTTGAATCAATTGTTAATGTGCTCGATGCCTTTTGCCTTCGAGTCCAGTAACATATTTTTGAGTGTTTTCTCACTTTTTAGATTTGTATTCATAACTGACAATTCGAACCCATAATATTTCAAGTCGTATGTGTAAACATATATATTTGTGTACAAATGTAGAAGAGTACGCACATGTTATTTTTGACAGTAATCTTAGTCCATACAAAGTCATCAGTCACCAGTTGCTTACCGTATTTTTCGGGCTATAAAGCGCACCGGGTTATGAGGCGCGATATCAATGATCGACTTCTAACGGGTCAATGTTCATACATAAAGCGCACTGATAGCGTTGAGTTTGCAATCCGCTTCGAGAATGAATGAATGCACATACCTTAATGCTGAAGCACGTACCGTATTACTTCGCAATGCTGCACACTACGGTGGCCGTAAGCTTCGTAACTTACCAAGGCTTTGCTAAAACATTTTGACAGATTTATGACCGCCGTGTACCATCTACAATCGGTTCTAGGTCAGAAGCACAACCAGAATTAATTCATACATTAGGTGCACTGCATTTTAAGGCGCACTGTTGATTTTTGAGAAAGTTAAAGGATTTTAAGTGCGCCTAATGGTCCGAAAAATACGGTATTTGAAGGTAAAGTCCCTCTTCCTCTCCTTTGCCAGAAAAATGGCCTATTACTTTGTAGGTAGACTTGGTTGACCTTGCTGAATTATTGCAAGTCGCCATTTGATGTTATCTTATAGCCAAATTAGTACGCACATAGAAAGTGACATTTATTTATGAATGATGAATGACTAGCACCAGTATGTTGAGAAAGGGATCAAAGTAATAATGCAAACTAACCAGTAGTGCAACAAGGCTTTGATATATTTGTATATTTGAAAATATAAAAAATTTATTAATAATATTATTATATTATATTAAATATTATATTATTAATAATATTTAAAAATTTACTTTCAATAAGTTGTTTTTGAGTGAGTACTTAGTGATTTTTTTATTGTATATTTGAATTCATTAAAATGGGTGGGTTGGTTCCCACCTTGCGAATTGTGCTGCATCTGTCTAAAATATAGTAAGGGGGTATGAAAACAAAGGAGTGAGGAATAAAAAAACTCATATTTCTGTTTGTCAAGAATTGTATGTTTGCTTCTTATGATTTCTGAATGATGACATGAATTTATAATGGATTACACTTTTATTTAGTTCAACATATTGCTACAACTAATAATGCTACTAATTAATACTGATTCTAAGTGTAGGACCCTTGTATTACATCACATTTAGTCCCTTTCTTTCAAGAGTTTTTTCCCTGGCATTTCTCTCTTTCGAATCCCTTTGGGTCCAGCCTTTGCTCCAGGTTGCATGGCTGCTCTGTTTTCATCATCTGTTTTCCAAGTCCAGAAAGCAAGGCCATCCCACCAAGAAAGTTCAATCTAGGAGAAAGATATGGAGAATTGATTAATGTGTGTCTCAAGTCAAGAAGGTATTTTAAATAGTCAGTGTGAGTTAAGAAATACCTCCTCCGCTCTGATTTCATCCTGAATATCCAAAAACTCCCGATCTTCTGACACAAAAAATGGCTCCAGTGTCTCTGAAACATACAATTATGCTGAATAATAAACTGTCACTATGAAAGCTACTGTTATATAACATGGAAGAACAACTGTGGTCACTACAACCTGAGACATTCACCTTGTACTCTTTGAAGCCCAGAGCTCACCACCACAACAGCCAGTGCCACAAATATGCAGTGGTTCAAATTTATTCCTTTCCATGGGTTTTCCACCTCACTCAAAGACTTAATAGCTAGTATCCCATGATATTTCTCTTTGAAGAAAACATACTTGATTACAATTTGTTTATGCAGTTAATGTGAAAAACAGTTGTATAATGGTTATATAATGGGTTTATCATGTATATATTGCAGCTGGCTGCCACACAGCACAGAAGCATAATACAGGCATCCACATGCTTAACAGTTGGCAAAGTGTTTTTTTCTTAGAATTATTCATAATAATAATTATTATATCTCCATACATTTGGTGATTGTAATAAGAGCACTAGATTCCTGAATGCTTTATGAATGATTTATCTCTGTGTTGTGTTTCATACTTAAGCTGTTTGCCTTTGTGATGAGTTGATGAGTTCCCATATATGATTCTGATGATGAGGACTCCAGCATACAAATCATATACTCCCTGGACAAAAAAAATTACACCTTTCATCTTTAGGGTGGTAGTAGTTCCAGGCTCTTCCAGATGACACTGCACAAGGGTGATGGGGATAATACCTGTGAGTTACGCGACGAGATTCATAGATTGAGAAGAGAGGGTACAGTGCCGTGAAAGTGTTCTTCGATGTATGCGAGGCAAAGGTGATTGGTTGATGATTAGAAAAAGGAGTGATTACATTTTGGTGTACCAAAGGGATTAGTGTTGAGGAAGGTAGCTGAATTTGGTGTATCAGGTGTATCAAAACGTACAGTCGTATAGGTCTACCAGTAGTGGCAAAAATCACAGTCTACAGGAAAGTCAGAATTGTGGCTTTCAGTCACAGGTGATTATTATTTTTGTCCGGTGAGTATATTTATGCAAGTAATGCTTTAACAGTTCCTCTTAATTTTCATACATTAATGACAATAAGAGCGCATGGTCACTGAGTGTAACCACAACACCTTAAAATCGTGAAGGATCACAGAAGTTATTAAGCTCTGAAATTTTCTACATGTGACTTAGATTAAGGCTTAAGAAGAAAAAAGGTCTAGATGCCTTACAAAACTGCTAGTGGATCATCTGGAAAAGTATCTAGACAGTTGCACAAATTTGTTTCTATGTTAAACAGCAAATGAATAGTAAACATTAAAATGAGCATAAAATTCATTTGCTACATTTGCTACCTGCTACAACAGAGGTTGTACTGACTTATTTTCATTTAAAAATAAACAAAAGAGATTTATTGAACAAGGCTTCCCAAATGTTTGTGTAATATTGCCAAATAGAGGTGTCCTTCTGGAGCACCACAACACCGCAATTTGTCATTAAACTTTATTTAACAGAACTAATCAGCTAACTACCATAGTCTTTATGCATTAGACATGTGAAAATACAAATGTCTGTAAGAGTTTGGCTCTCCATTGCTTAAATTTGGCACTCTTAATTTAGAACAAGTTGCTCAGTTGCAATACCCAACGGTGCTTGCTCACTAGTTGCATAAGATGGACGGCACTTTCAAAACAGCATAAATCAAGACATTAGGTTGAAATGGCAAGAATAAAAAAATCATTAAAGCAATATATTAATATAAATGAAACACAAAACGTATGATGTAAAAGTAACAAAACACTTACCTGGCATCATGTGTGATTGTGAGAGGAATATATGTTGATTTCAAACTCGGTCTCAGCCTCAACAAGTTCTACATCAGATATGGGTCCTTGATTGACATACACAGCTGAAAGTCATGTTACTAAACACGGCAGCATGCTAGTGAAGTAAGACACTGTAAAACAACGTTATATAAACTGTGGGTTATGGCAGAAACGTGTTACTCGTTTTCCTTGATGAGGGGGTTTGGAAGTATACCTGGGGCTATACCTGGGAATTCATAAAGATTCTAAGAATCCTCTTAGAGAGCACTTACCCAAGCTAGGAGTTTAAGCTTAAAAGTGATTCAGAAGCAATGTCTGAGCAACTCTGAGCAACACACACACACACACACACACACACGCACGCGCACACACACACAGGCACACATACACAAATGCCTTTGTAATTAGAGAAAAATAGCCTATTATAAGCCTTTACCTTGAAATAACAGGCACGAGTTATTTCTGCTTATTTACATTAATCACACGTTTATTTACTTATTATTATTATTATTATTATTATTCCTATTCCTGCATTATCTAATTGCTAGCATTTATTCAATTCACTTTTATTCAGTGTTTGGAGAGCATTTCTTCTACCTTGTTGTCTTTCTGCTGCTTCAGAAAAGAATTCCTTTGCTTAAGAGAACTGCTAAGACTCCTAAAAGTCCTCCTCCTTACTCCTAATAGTCTTTCACCTTAGGAGCTCTCTTAGGTGTTAAGATGCTTTATGAATAACTTTTATCTTTACTACTTGTAAAGATAAGACATGTGGTAAACGCCACAATTCTAAGATTCTTCTTAGAATTTCCTCACTAGGAGCTACAACCTATAAGCTTTATGAATACAGCCTGTGATATATAGGAGGGGCTTTCCCAAAATGGTTGGACACCTCTTCTGTAAATGCTTGGTCTTCAAATTACTGTTATGATTCAGGTTCCTCTCTATCATGCCATCCTTAATGAACCCACATATCATCACAAAAAATCCACCATATTTAACAGATTGTATTATTTTCTGTATTAATATATAATAATTGTCTAAACTGATTTTGTGTCCCAGACAACCAGAACCCCATTTTAGCATTTATTAAAATCGTAAAAAAAACCTTTTTTATTTAAAGAAAATTGACTGGTGAACACCAGGCTCTTGTGTTTGTGTTTCTTGTTTTTTCTTCTTTGTGTTCCAAATCACTTCTTGTCATATTCAGGAAGTAGCATACAACTGTATTATAACATACAACTGACTATTATAATATTTTACACTCCACATTATCCACCTTAATTTAAGGCAAAATACACTTGCACCCTTTCAGGCAAATTTATTACAGCTCTGGTTGTTTTAAACATCTTTAGTAGTGACTAAATTGGATGGCTATGAATATATTTTAAAAGACAGTAATTGAATAAAAACAGTCAGGTGGCACAGAGATCTTATACACTAGCTTATACACCACCATGGAGACACAATTGACTGTATCTGAGGGAGAGGAGGTCAGAATCATCCTCCAGTGCTGGACTGTCATCGTTGAACGTTTATGCCTGTGCTCTGTGGTATCTGGAGATGGAGTCAGTGCCCCTGGAGCCTAATCAGGGAAAATACTTCCATTGTTTCCATAGTACCACAGAAGGCACAGAGGTCCTTGTCAGGGCATTGAAAGTATTTAAGTCAGTTTTCAAATCGATAGCCCCAAAATTAAGTCGGCTTGGTCCCAGATGCACTACGAGGTGACAAGCGATGAACATGGGGCACCTGAGGTGAAGAGGTGACCTGTAATGCCTTTGGGACCCTTGAGGTCCCTGACTGAGCAAAGGGACCCCTGCTAACGTCATCGACCATAACTCAAGTAGTGTTTCACCTATGGCCATGAAATTCGGAAAACTTGGTCCTGGATGCACCTTTAGGTGGCATGTGATGCCTTCGGGGCCACTGACTGTGCACCGGGTCCCCTGCAAGGTCATGGACCAGAACTCAGTCATTTTTCTACCTACGGTCACGAAATTTAACATGCTTTGTCCCGGGTGCAATCTGAGGTGAGATGTCATACCCATGGATCCCCTGACGGCCCCAGCTGGGCAGTGGGGCCCCGAGCAGGTCAGTGACCATAACTCAGATGGTTTTTGACCTACGGCCACGAAATTCAGCAGGCTTGGTCCCGGGTGCAATCTGAGGTGACATGTGATGCCCATGGGGCCCCTGGCAGGTCACTGACCATAACTGAGTTGGTTTTCCACCTACGGCCACGAAATTCGGGTGGCATGGTCCCGGGTCCAATCTGAGGTGACATGTCATGCTTTTGCGTTACTTGAGGTCCCCGACTGGTCACTGGGGCCCTTGGAAGGTCATTGAATGTATCTGTCAGTTGTAGACCTACCGTTTTATAGTTCAGCAGGTTTGGTCTCGTGTGCACCCTGAGCTAACACCCTGGGCTGATACTTTCACCTTGAAACTCCATTTAAACTGCAAATGGTAGAGATACTTCCATAAATCATCAAAATATTTCATCAGCAAACAATTACTTTTCGAGTTATGATCATTTCTTTGGAACTAGGTACTAAAATTTCGCCCATAGGGCCCCATGTTAATTTTCGAAGCTCCGATTAGGCTTTTTCTAAAGTTTCATGTGTTTTTAACCTGTCATAACTTTAAGGCTTTTTCATCAATCCACACAATTTGAAATCGTAACAATCTGCAAGGGGTCCTTTTCGACACCGACTAGATAATTGAGATAATTGATTGGTTAAATATTTTTGGAGTTATGACCATTTGTTTGAAAGGTCCAAAATCGCTTGAAACTGGGATTTTAGAGATTTACATTAATTCACTTTTTCACTGAACAAACTTGTCTAAAAATCCTTACACTTTCATCTAGAAACTCCATTTAAACTGCAAATGGTAGAGATACTTCCCCTTAATGAGACTTCAAAATATCTCATCATTCAACAAATTGTTTTTCGAGTTATGATGATTTGTTTGAGTAGATACTAATTTCGGCAACTCCTATTTGGCTGTTTCTAAATTTTCATGTGTTTTTAACCTGTCATAACTCTGACACTTTCTCATCAATCCACACTTTATGTTAAACTGATCAGCATGGGGTCCTCTCCCACACAAGTTTTTCAGATAAATGATCGGTTAATTTTTTTTTGGGAGTTATGACCATTTGTTTGAGAGGTCTGACACAGAGATTTTACAAAATGTGAGGATTTTAAATGTAACTGTCATTGTCTCTCTAGCTCTGTCTCTCACAAACAAACGCACATGCAGACACGCGCACATGCTGACACGCCCACACACAGAGTATTGTGAGCTCCTCTGAGACCCATTAGGTCCATTGTTCCCATAGTACCACACAAGGCACAGAGGTCAATTTTCAACCTACAGCCATGAAAATCAACAGGCTTGTCCCAGTTACACTGAGACTCTGCACCTGATGCCATTGGGGCCCCTACAGTCCCTGACAGGGCACATAGGCCCCTGTCAGGTTAATGAAGGTATTTAAGGCAGTTTACAACCTATATCCATAAAAATAATACAACTTGGTCCCGGATACACCCTGAGGTGACAAGCGATGAACATGTGGCAAATGAGGTTCTGAGGTGACCTGTTATGCCAGATGTGCCTCACAGCCACATCTTTTCGACCTACTGTCAGGGAATTTGGCATGCTTGTTCCCGGGTGCAATCTGAGGTGACACGTCATGCCCATGGATCCCCTGATGGCCCCGGCTGGGCATTTACATTTACAGCATTTAGCAGACGCCCTTATCCAGAGCGACTTACAATTGGTACAGTCTTACAATCCAAGCACTTGTGGGTTAAGGTCCTTGCTCAAGGACCCAACAGTGGCAGCTTGGCAGAGGTGGGATTTGAACCCTGGACCTTTTGGTCCATAGTCCAGTACCTTAACGGCTAGGCTAACACAGTCCAGTGTGGCCCCTGGCGGGTCATTGACCATAACTCAGTCGATTTTTGACCTATTGCCACAAAATTCGGCAAGCTTGGTCCCGGGTGCAATCTGAGGTGACATATGTGATGCCCCTGAGAGCCCCGGCTGGGCACTGGGGCCCCTGGCTGGTCATTGACCATATCTCAGATTGTTTTCAACCTACGGCCACGAAATTCGGCAGGCTTGGTCCTGGGTGCAATTTGAGGTGACGTGATGCCCATTGGGCCCCTGAGGGCAGATCAATGACCATAACTCATAGCTATAGCTATGAAATTCAGCTGGCTTGGTCCCGGGTTCAATCTGAGGTGAGATGTCATGCTGTTGCGGTCCTAGAGGTCCCCAACTGATCACTGAGGCCCCTGGAAGGTCATTAAATGTATCTCAGTCAGTTTTAGACCTACCACTTTGTAGTTCAGCAGGTTTGGTCCCGGGTGCACCCTGAGGTGACACCCTGGCAAAACAAAGACTACAGTTCAGTTGGTTTTCGACCTACATACTCAGTCCCTGATACACGTCGCAGGGGCATGCACCGCCGCAACACAATCGCAGTTTCTGAAGGAACTGCACTTTCTAGATATTGTTAGTGTGTTGTGTCAGCAACACAGTAATTGTTCTTCCAAATATTATTAGTGTGTTGCATTAGCAACACAGTAATTGTTCTTCGTATTATTATTTTTATTATTATTATTATTATTATTATTATTATTAATGTGATTGCCTATGCAGGGGCCCTGCAAAGTCCCAATTTTTCCCATAGGAAATGAATGGGCCTAAAGTTAACGAATCATAACTCAGTCAGTTCTCGACCTACGGCCACGAAATTCAGCAGGCTTGGTCCCGGGTGCAATCTGAGGTGTCCTGTGATGCCCATGGGGCCCCTGTGGACCCTGGCTGGGCACTGGGGCCCCTGAAAGTCAATGACAGCAACTCAGTCAGTTTGTGATTTACAGACACTAAAATCGGCCGGCTTGGTCCCGGGTGCAATCTAAGGTGACATGTGATGCTCATGGTGCCCCTGTGGACCCCGGGTGGGCACTGAGGTCATTGGCATGCCAATGACTGTAACTCAGTCAGTTTTCGACCTATTGCCACAAAATGTGGCAGGCTTGGTCCCAGGTGCAATCTGAGGTGACATGTTATGCACATGGAGCCTGTGTGAACCTCAGCTGGGCTCTGGGGCCCCTGGCGGGCCGATGACTGGAACTCAGTCAGTTTTCAACCTACGGCCACGAAATTCAGCAGGCTTGGTCCCAGGTGCAATCTGAGGTGAGATGTGATGCCCATGGAGCCCCTGTGGACCCTGGCTGGGTACTGGGGCCCCTGGCGGGCCAATGACCGTAACTCAGGGTGCACTCACACTGAGCGCGGTTGCCTGAACCAGGCCGGAGCACGAATGGGGAGGGGGGACAAACGCGCTCTGGCCGGCACTCACACTAGCCTCACACAGAAACGCGCTCCGGCGCACTTTCGTCATGCTTTTGTCATCACCATGCTCGCTCGCGCAGCACACTTCATGTTTGTACATATAATTGGCTAATCACATACGTTTATGCCATTCTTTGCTTTCGTTTTGTGAGCGCTGTGCAGCTGCCTCTGTAAGCACGAGATGCTGAAAAATAGGTCATCACCAGTACATTTATTATAAGGCTTATTAGAGTTGTGTGTCAGCATGAACAAAGAAATAAAAAAGCCACGTATAAGTATAAGCATAGAGTCCGATGTTCAGCGCAAGAAGCCGGAACACAGTGCGCTGCATTATCAATACACTTATTATAAAGCTTATTAGGGTCAAATCAAATCAAGTCAGATCTATGTATATAGCGCTTTTTACAATAGAGCATTGTCTCAAAGCAACTTTACAAGTTTAGATTATCTCCTAATAACTACGTCAAATCCCAAGTTGAGTAAGCCTAGGGCGAGTGGCAAGGAAATACTCCCTCAGTGTTATAGGAAGAAACCTTGGGAGGACCAAGACCCAAACAGGGAACCAACCTCCTTGGGCGGCGTAGACGATGAATCTAAGAGCGAAACTAAAGTCATGGAGTCAAAGTTAAAATAAAATGTGAAGTATGCACATCGGCATTAAGTGGCCCGGGTATGATGGGGCTGGAGCTGATGACGGAAGCAGCTTGAGTGGAGCTGCAGTGGATGAACATCATGTGTGGGGCTGGAACTGGTACCGGAACACAGCTCGGAGAGAAAACAGAAAATGTAATTAGTTATTGATTAAGAGCATAGTGTCTATTAACAATCACTGATGCCATGTGTAGCATGAGACCCCGGCAGCATTAGCTATAGCAGCATAGCTAGAAAGAGGAGAACTGGTAGGAAACACAGCCAAGAGGGATCACATGAGACATTGGCAACCCCACGGGAGGCAGAAGACAGCAACCCAACGTCTCTGATCACCATAAGACTCTTTGACTATGAACCCTCAGCTCTGCCCTTATTCTAAGGCAAGGATGCACGAGTCAAGATCACGCGGACTGAAGCCCAGTTCAGCCAGACCGCCCACTCGACACTCCTGGCTAGCGGACAAGGCAGGCAGGCCAGACATGACTCCAGACTCCGGCCCCAGTGACCCAAGCCATGCATCTTGGTCTAAATCTAGTCAAAAGCCTACGCAAATAGGTATGTCTTTAGCCTAGACTTTAAAACTTTGGAGAGTGGTCTGAGTCTCGAACGAAAGTGGGAAGTTTAATCTATAGTTGGGGGGCCCATGTATGAGAAAGCTTTTCCCCTGCTGTGACTTTTGAAATTATATGAACTAAAAGAAGTCCTGTACCCTGCGAACGAAGTAGACGAGTTGGATTGTAAAACTCTAAGAGTTCACTCAGATAATGTGGGGCCAGGCCATGTAGAGCTTTATAAGTTATAAGAAGTATTTTGTAATCAATGCGGAATTTGACTGGTAACCAGTGTAGTGATGATAGAACAGGAGTGATATGATCAAATTTTCTAGTTCGAGTTAGCACTCGGGCAGCTGCATTCTGAACTAAGTGAAGTTTATTTATAGATTTACTAGAGCATCCAGTAAGTAAGGCGTTACAGTAATCCAACCTAGAGGTCATAAATGCATGAACAAGTTTTTCTGCATCATTAAAAGAGAGGATATTTCTAAGTTTAGCGATATTACGTATGTTCTGCCTTTCAGGCATTTCAGTTCATTTTTGCAAAGGGAAATGGAGGGTCTTAATTTGTCAGGCATGCTTTTATTTTGACATAATTCACTGTAGACCGGCAGGTGCTGTGTACGTGAGTCACGATACTAACGGCTCACAGACAGATGAGAGGAGATAGAAATACGCTCTAATTAAAATAAAGACAAAACTTGGAAACTGCTTTGTAACTTCTGGAGAAGCTACGCCTGTACGTATTTGCATGTGTTTTCTCACTGTTTTCATCGTTAAACCTGTGCTAATAAAAAGTTTGGGGAGTTAGTTATATCGATGTAAATTAGCCACGTTTTGCAAGCTAATACTTTCTATCAGCAATCGACGCCATTGCACTGCGTGCTACTGCTGAGTCTTGTTAAGATAATAATTTATTTATATGCTGCCTAACTTAAAATAAGCTGTGTTTTGCAGGCAATCTGTTCTATTTACATGGTCAATTGTACTTAGCAGTTGAAAGCTTTGCGGTTATAATTTACATTTACTGTGGTCTACATATTGAGGAGAGATAGTTGATTGCATTATTTTCTCTTCATTTTTCAGTTTCACTCTGTATTCAAATTTGGACATAAGCCTATGACCGTAACTCGGTCAATTTTCGACGTACGGCCACAAAAGTTGGCAGGCTTGGTCCCAGGTGAAATCTGAGGTAAAATGTGATGCCCATGGGGCCCCTGTTAACCCCGGCTGGGCACTGGGGCCGCTGGCGGGCCAATGAACGTAACTCAGTCGGTTTTCAACCTACGGTCACAAAATTCAGCAGGCTTGGTCCCAGCTGTAATCTGAGGTAACATGTGATGCCCATGGGGCCCATGAGGACCCCAGCTGGGCACTGTGGCTCCTGGCGAGACAATGACCGTAACTCAGTCAATTATTGACTTATGGCCACAACATTCAGCAGGCTTAGTCCTGGGTGCAATCTGAGGTGACGTGTGACGCCCATAAGGCCCTAGAGAACCCCGAATGGGCATTATGGCCCTTGGCGGGCCAATGACCGTAACTCGGTCAGTTTTTGATCTACGGCCACAAAATTCAGCAGACTTTGTCCCGTGTGCTATCTGAGGTGACATGTGATGCCTATTGAGCCCCTGTGGACCCCGGCTGGACACTGGGGCCTTTGGCGAGCCAATGAATGTAACTCAGTCAGTTTTCAACCTATGGCCACGAAATTTGGCAGACTTGGTCTCGGGTGCAATCTCAGGTAACATGTCATACCCTGAGGTGACTACAATGACGACAGTCAGCTTTCGACCTACATACTCGGTCCCTGATGTACGTCACAGGGTAACGCACCGTCGTAACACACTCGCAGTTTCTGCAGGAACTGCACTTTCTAGTTATTATTATTTCACCTGTATTTTGGTTCGTATCTCCTCCTACAGTTTTCAAGATATCGACACGGGACAAACACCAAAACGTCCGGCATGTTCCGAAGAAGTGTGCTTGTCGATAGCAAAGAGAAATATTGTTGCATTCGCACGCTACACTCGCATTTGTGCGAAAAAACGTCCCATTCATTTGAATGCGATTTTTAAAAAAACTGCCGTAACTCTCAATTACCGTAAGTCAGTCAGTTAGTGATTTATGACCACGAAATTCGGCAGACTTGGTCTTGCGTACTATCTGAGGTGAAATGTCAGGCCCATGGGGCCCCTGTGGACCCCGGCTGGGCACTGGGGCCGCTGGTGGGCCAATGACCGCAACTTTGACAGTTTTCAACCTACGGCCACAAAATTTGGCAGGCTTGGTCCAGCGTGAAATCTGAGGTGACATGTGATGCCCATGGGGCCCATGAGGACCCCGACTGGGCACTGTGGCCCCTGGCGGGACAATGACCATAACTCAGTCAATTATTGACTTATGGCCACAACATTCAGCAGGCGTAGTCCTGGGTGCAATCTGAGATGACATGTGATGCCCATAAGGCCACAGAGAACCCCGAATGGGCAGTGGGGCCCCTGGCGGGCCAATGACCGTAACTCGGTCAGTTTTCGATCTACGGCCACAAAATTCAGCAGACTTGGTCCCGGGTGCAATCTGAGGTGACATGTGATGCCCATGGGGCCCCTGTGGACCCCGGCTGGGCACTGGGGCCCCTAGCGGGTCAATGACCATAACCCAGTCAGTTTTTGACCTATGGCCACGAAATTTGGCAGGCTTGGTCTCGGGTGCAATCTCAGGTAACATGTCATACTGAGGTGACAACAATGACTACAGTCAGCTTTCGACCTACGTACTCGGTGCCTGATGCACAAGGCCGGGGGCATGAACCGCCGCAACACACTCGCAGTTTCTGCAGGAACTGCACTTTGCGCGACACACTAATTGTTCTTCGTATTATTAGTGTGTTGCGCAAGCAACACACTATTGTTCTTCCAAATATTATTTTTATTATTTCACCTGATTTTCGGTTCGCATCTCCTCCTACAGTTTTCGAAATATCGACACGGAACAAACACCAAAACGTCCGGCATGTTCCGGAGAAGTGTGCTTGTTGATAGCTAAGAGAAATGTTGTTGCATTCGCACGCTACACTCGCATTTGTGCGAAAAAACGTCCCATTCACTTGAATGGGATTTTTTAAAAATCTGCCGTAACTCGGTCAATTTTTGAGCTACAAACACGAAACTCGGCATGGTCGGACCTGGCCTCTCCGAGACCCATCATCTCAAGTTTCGGACAGATATCACTCTTTGACCACTTTCTATCACTCTTTAAAAATCACTCCATTCATTGAATAGGGCAGAAGCTAGAGTGTGCACTCTAGATTTCAGGGAAAATCGATTAATTCACTTTTTCAATGAACAAACTTCTCTAAAATCCTGATACTTTCACCTAGAAATGTGATGCCCATGAGGCCCCTGTGGGCAGGGTACTGGGGCCGCTGGCAGGCCAATGACCGCAACTCAGTCAGTTTTCGACCTACGACCACAAAATTTGGCAGGCTTGGTCCCAGGTGAAATCTGAGGTGAAATGTGATGCCCATGAGGCCCCTGTGGGCTGGGCACTGGGTCCTCTGGCGGGCCAATGACCGTACCTCGGTCGGTTTTCAACCTACGACCACAAAATTTGGCAGGCTTGGTCCAGGGTGAAATCTGAGGTGACATGTGATGCCCATGGGGTCCGTGAGGACCCCGACTGGGCACTGGGTCCCCTGGCGGGCCAATGACTGTAACTCAGTCAGTTTTCGACCTATGGCCACAATTTGGCAGGCTTCGTCCCGGGTGCAATCTGAGATGACATGTGATGCCCAAGGGGCCCCTGTGGACCCCGGCAGGGCACTGGGGCCCTGGTGGGAAAATGACTGTAACTCAGTCAGTTATTGATATATGACCCTGAAATTCGTCAGGCTTGGTCCCAGGTGCAATCTAAGGTGACATGTGATGCCAGAAAGGCCCCAGAGAACCCCGGCTGGGCACTGGGGCCCCTGGCAGGCCAATGACTGTAACTCTGACAGTTTTCGACCTACGGCCACAAAATTCAGCAGGCTTGGTCCCCGGTGCAATCTGAGGTAACATGTGATGCCCATGGGGCCCATGAGGACCCCAGCTGGGCACTGTGGCTCCTGGCGAGACAATGACCGTAACTCAGTCAATTATTGACTTATGGCCACAACATTCAGCAGGCTTAGTCCTGGGTGCAATCTGAGGTGACGTGTGACGCCCATAAGGCCCTAGAGAACCCCGGCTGGGCACTGGGGCCGCTGGCGAGCCAATGAAGATAACTCGGTTGGTTTTTAACCTACGGCCACAAAATTTGGCAGGCTTGGTCCAGTCTGAAATCTGAGGTGAAATGTGATGCCCATGGGGGCCAATAACCGTAACTCAGTCAGTTTTCGACATATGGCCACGAAATTTGGCAGGCTTCATCCCGGGTGCAATCTACATACTCGGTCCCTGATGCACAAGCCCGGGGGCATGCACCGCCGCAACACACTCGCAGTTTCTGCAGGAACTGCGCTTTCTAGTTATTTTTATTATTTCACCTGATTTTCGGCAGAAGCTAGAGTGTGCACTCTAGATTTCAGGGAAAATCGATTAATTAACTTTTTCACTGAACAAACTTCTCTAAAATCCTGATACTTTCACCATAAACTGCAAATGGTAGACATACTTCCCCTTCATAATTCATCAAAAGATGGCCTCGCTAAACAAATTATTTTTCGAGTTATGATGATTTGTTTGGGACTCAAACTTCCCTCATTGACAGCCATGTTAATTTTTGGAACTCCAAGGACGCTTTTTCCAAAGTTTTATTTGTGTTCAACCTGTCATAACTTTGAGGCTTTTTTGTCAATCCAAATCATTTTTATATATCATAGCGATCAGCAAGGTGTCCTCTCTCAAACAAACTTTTCAGATAATTGATTGCTTAAATATTTTTCGAGTTACGATCACGAGAGGTCCAAAATCGCTTGAAACTGAGATTTTAGAGATTTTTATTAATTGACATTTTCACTGAACAAACGTGTCTAAAATCATTATACTTTCATCTAGAAACTCCATTTCAACTACAAATGGTAGAGATACTTCCCCTTCATAACTCAAAAGATGGCATCGCTAAACAAACTACTTTTCAAGTTATGACGATTTGTTCGGGACTAGGGACAGAAATTTTCCTCATTCACAGCCATGTTAAATTTGGGAACAGCGAGGCGCCTTTTTTCAAAGTTTCATTTGTGTTTAACCTGTCATAACTTTGAGCCTTTTTCGTCAATCCACATCATCTTATATAGTAGCGATCTGCAAGGAGTCCTCTCTCACAAACTTTTCAGATAATTGATTGGTTACATATTTTTTGAGTTATGACCATTTATTTGAGAGGTGCAAAATCGGTTGAAAGTCACTCTCTAAACGGTCTTTCTGTCACTGTTCGCGGAACAAACGTGTGTAAAATCAGTATACTTTCACCTAGAAACTCCATTTAAATTTCAAATGGTAGACATACTTCCCCTTCATGATACTTCCAAATATCTCGTCATTCAAAAAATTACTTCTCCAGTTATGAGCGTTTGTTTGACACCTCTGAAATGAAAGAGGTAGACCAGAGATGGGGCTCCGTTCCGTTCGATTGAAACACACACGCAGGCCACGCCCACACACGGAGAGCAGATCGCAATGAAAGATGGATTCTTCTTACTTAGATTTGCAACAACATGTTTAATACGAAAGCTTGATCATTACTGTAAAATATTGTCATTAATTAAACAGTCCAAACCTTTAAGTCGGGATAAACATCATTTGTAATCCACACGAGCACACAGTAAAACAGGCCCGGCACAGCCGGAAACGGTCAATTCACTATTGTTCACTACACACTAGCTCCCTCCTACACTCTTAAAGGGCCAGACAGCTCTTATGTAAATCGCATTACATGACAATTACTACATGGCTTTACTAAATCGGCATGATAGAATAATATGTAGAGATTAATATTTCATGCAGTAAAAATGACACTACGGCCGTTGCTCAATACCAAGTACGCCAACTTCGGACTTGCATACTTTCTAAGTCTGAAGTAGGAACTTACATTGTTGGCATACTACCACAGAGGGCAAAGAGGTACCTGGCAGGACAGTTTTCGCCCTACAGCCATGACATTTGGCAGGCTTGGTCCCGGGTGCAATCTGAGGTGACATGCGATGGCCATGGGGCCCCTGTGGACCCGGCTGAGCACTGGGGCCGCTGGCAGTCCAATGAACGTAACTCAGTCGGTTTTCAACCATAGGCTGCAAAATTTGGCAGGCTTGGTCTAGGGTGAAATCTGAGGTGACCTGTGATGCCCATGGGACCCCTGTGGACCCCAGCTGGGCACTGGGGCCCCTGGCGGCCCAATGACCGTGACTCAGTCAATTATTGATTTATGACCACGAAATTCGGCAGGCTTGGTCTTGCGTGCTATCTGAGGTGACATGTGATGCCCATGGGGCCCTTGTAGACCCCAGCAGGGCACTGGGGCCCCTGGCGGGCCAATGACCGTAACTCAGTCATTTTTCGACCTACGGCCACAAAATTCGGCAGGCTTGGTCCCGGGTGCAATCTCACGTGATTTCTGATGCCCATGGGGCCTGTGAGGACCATGGCTGGGCACTGGGGCTCCTAATGAGGCCAATGACCGTAACTCAGTCAGTTTTCGACCTACGGCCACGAAATTTGGCAGGCTTGGTCCCGGGATTACAGTGACTTCAGTCGGCTTTTGACCTACATACCTGGTCCCTGATGCACGTCGCCAGGAGCACGCACCACCGCAACACTCGCGCAGTTTCTGCAGGAACTGCACTTTCTAGTTTTTATTATTATTTAACCAAATTTTCTGCACATATCTCCTTCTACAGTTTTCGAGATATCAACATGGGACAAACACCAAAACGTCCGGTATGTTCCGTAGAAGTGCTTGTGCATAGCTAAGAGAAATGTTGGTGCATTCGCACGCTACACTCGCATTTGTGCGAAAAAAGTATCATTCAGTTGAATTGGATTTTTTTAACACTGCCATAACTCAGTCAATTTTTGAGCTACGAACACAAAATTCGGCACGGTCGGACCTGGGCTCACCATGACTCGTCATCTCAAAGCTCGCAGAGATTGCACTCTTTGATCACTTTTTATCACTCTTTAAAAATCACTCCATTCATTCTGTATGGGACAAGCTAGAGTGTGCCACTCTAGCTTTTCGTGAAAATCCATTAATGTACTTTTTCACTAAACAAACTTGACTAAAATCCTGCTACTTTTACCTAGAAACTCCATTTAAACTACAAATGTTAGAGATACTTCCCCTTCAGAAATCATCCAAGTATTTCTCCAATAAACAAAATATTTTTGGAGTTATGATGATTTGTTCATGACTAGGTCTCGATTTTCCTGTCATTGATCTCCATTATAATTGTCTCAGCTCCAATTTCGCTTTTTCTAAATTTTCTTGTGTTTTTAACTTGTCATAACTCTGACATTTTCTCATCAATCCACACTATTTTAGCGAACAGCAAGGGGTCCTGTCATCCACATGCTTTTCAGATAAGCGATAGGTTATTTATTTTTGGAGTTATGACCATTTGTTTGAGAGGTCTAAAACATAGATTCTACGACTGTGAGGATTTCACAAGCGCCTCTCTCCGTCTGTCTGAGACACACACACACACAGGCCACGCCCACAGACACAGAGAAGCTGGCATTCAAACAGACAAACTGGGATTTCTGAGCTGAAATTACATCCATTAGTCTGGAGTTGCATCACTATGTTTAATACGACAGCGCAAAATCAGACACTACAGCGGAAAATCTAAAAACCAAAGCGCTAAATCACTTCACATCTTTCAAAGCTGCAGCACGTCTCAGTTCTGTGCGCATTTAAAACCCGGAAATACGTGAGAGGTGAAGGATTGATCATTACTGCATCGCTACAGGACATCGGCAGGGAACAATAATATAGAGATTAACATAAAATGCAGTAAAGGTGACACTACGGCCGTTTCTCAATACCGAGTACGCGAAGTTCGGACTTGCACACTTCCTAAGTCTGGAGTATGATGTTAGACTGGCGAGTACATTCTCCCGATGAAGGGAGGACGCAGCTCGGCTATTCTGCAATTGGAACAGCAGGGTACTTGGCTATGGAGACAACACGGTTTGCTTTTTACACCTAGATAAAATTCTAAAACATCTTGTATAAAACCTGTCAGTATTGGAAGAAGTGCTCCGATCTTTTACTTTCCTTTAAATAGTTTAATCTATGTGAAACAACGGACCGATTGCATTTAAGCATAAATAACAACCTTCCCAAACATAAGCAAGCACCAGACAAGTCTGATTTTAGAAGGGAATTTAATTCTGAATTTCAATTTATATCAGACAATTCATATTTAGAATACAGGCTGAACAAATAATAAATATCATGCATAATAAATATGTACAAATAACTTGACGTCACATCTCCGAAATCGTCTGAGCGTTTTTTAATGTAAGCTTTATCTTGATAAACTGACCACATACTTGAATTGCAAACAACTACATTATTGCCTATAAAAACCTTATAACTTAATTTCGTGACACAATAACAGTATTACTGTAGTCAGTCTGTATGGATGACAGCTGCTCTGTGTGTGTGTGCGTGCCTGCATGTGCGTGTGTGTGTGTGTGTCAGAGGCAGAGGGAGACAGACAATGACAATGACATTTAAAATCTTTACTCCCTGTCACTATTTCCAATGTAAAATCTTTGTCAGACCTCTCAAACAAATGGTCATAACTCCAAAAATATTCCACCGATCACTTAGCTGAAACGTTTTTGTGGGAGAGGACCCCTTTCTGATCACTACGACATAAAATATTGTGGATTGATAACAAAGTGTCAGAGTTATGACAAGTTAAAAACATGAAAATTTAGAAAAAGCCAAATCAGAGTTGTGAAAATTAACATGCAGCTCAATGAGAGGAATATCACTACCTAGTCCCGAACAAATCATCATAACTCCAAAAATAATTTGTTGAATGATGAGATATTTTGATATTTCATGAAGAGGAAGTATCTCTACTACGTGAAGTTTCTACATGAAAGTATAAGGATTTTAGACAAGTTTATTCAGTGAAAAATTGAATTAATGTAAATCTGTAAAATCTCAGTTTCAAGCGGTTTTTGACCTCTCAAACAAATGGTCATAACTCCAAAAATATTTAACCAATCACTTACCTTAAAAGTTTGTGTGGGAGAGGACCCCTTTGCTGATCACTACCATATGATTGTGTGGATTGATGAGAAAGAGTTATGACAAGCTAAAAACCCATGTAAATTTAGAAAAAGACACATCAAAGTTGCGGAAATTAATATGAGGGTCAATGGAAGCAATATCATGACCTAGTCCTGATACAAGCCTGCCAAACTTCAAAGTAATAGATCTAAAAAAGCCCAGTTTTGGACCTCAAGTATCCCAAAAGCATCATATGTCATGTCAGGGTGCACCCGGGACAAAGCATGCCGAATTTCATTTCCGTAGGTCAAAAACCAACTGAGTTATGGACAATGACCTTCCAGGGGCCCCAGTGCCAAGTCGAGGATGTCAAGGGTCCCAAAGGCATCACATTTCTCCTCAGGGAGCACCCAGGACCAAGCTTTCCGAAATTCATGTCCGTATGTCAAAAACTTACTGAGTTAGGGTTAATGACCTTTCGGGGGCAAAAGGGCCCAATTTTAGACCTCAAGGGGCCCAGTGCCATCACATCATCTCCAGTTGCACCGGGGACCAACCAGTTGGTTTTTTACCTACGGACACAAAATTCAGCATGGTTGTTCCCTGGTACACCCTGAGGTGTGAAGTCATGTGTTTGGGGCATTTGTCATCCCTGACTGGGCACTGGGGCCCATGGAAGGTCAATAACTGTAAGTCAGTTAGTTTTGAAACTACGGACACAAAATTCAGCATGCTTGGTCCCCGGTGCAACTAGAGATGATGTGATGGTGACATGTGATGCCTTTGGGGCACTTAAATTATAGACAAGCATGTTAAAGGTAAAGGTTATAAGACCATCTCCAAGCAGCTTGATGTTCCTCTGACTACAGTTGCATATATTATTCAGAAATTTAAGACCCATGGGACTGTAGCCAACCTCCCTGGATGTGGACGCAGGAGGAAAATTGATGACAAATCAAAGAGATGGATAATACAAATGGTAACAAAAGAGCCAAGAAAAACTTCTAAAGAGATTAAAGGTGAACTTCAAGCTCAAGGAACATCAGTGTCACATCGTACCATCCGTCGATGTTTGAGCCAAAGTGGACTTAATGGGAGACGACCAAGGAGGACACCATTGTTGAAAACAAAACATAAAAAAACCAGGCTGGAATTTGCCAAATTACGTGGTGACAAGCCACAAAGCTTCTGGGAGAATGTCCTATGGACAGATGAGACAAAAATGGAACATTTTGGCAAGGCACATCAGCTCTATGTTCACAGATGGAAAAATTAAGCATATCAAGAAAAGAACACTGTCCCTACTGTGAAACACGGAGGAGGCTCTGTTATGTTCTTGGGCTGCTTTGCTGCATCTGGCACAGGGTGTCTTGAATCTGTGCAGGGTACAATGAAGTCTCAAGACTATCAAGGAATTCTAGAGTGAGATGTGCTGCCCAGTGTCAGACAGCTTGGTCTCAGTCGCAGGTCATGGGTCTTGCAACAGGATACTGACTCAAAACAAACATCTAAAAGCCACCCAAGAATGGCTAAGAGGAAAACAATGGACTATTCTGAAGTGGCCTTCTATGAGCCCTGACCTAAATCCTATTGACCATCTTTGGAAGGAGCTGAAACATGCCGTCTGGAAAAGGCACCCTTCAAACCTGAGACAACTGGAGCTCATGAGGAGTGGGCCAAAATACCTGCTGAGAGGTGCAGAAGTCTCACTGACAGATACAGGACAGATACATTTGATTGCAGTGATTGACTCAAAAGGTTGTGCAACAAAATATTAAGTTAAGGGTAAAATCATTTCTGTCCAGGCCTGTTTCATGAGTTTATTGTTTTAAACAATTCTGTTGAAGCATGGTTGAAAAGCAATGTCTGACTTTCATTTGTTCATTTTCATAGACTTTGCATTTATTATTACTTTTGTCAGATTAAAGTTATTTCTGTTAGCATTGTGGGTTTTTCTTTCATTGACTGAGGGGTACCAACAATTTTGTCCACGTGTGTAAATGCTTTTCATAGGAAATTATATCTCTGAAAGCTCATAAAAGTAATAAATAACATCATAAAAAATACTTAATATTTAAAATTATATTTGTGAAAGTATTAGAGGATGCATTCCTGACGCTAGACGGCGCCACGGGCCCACTAAACGCCGCGGTCGACCAGCTATAAAAAGGGCGTCTTAAGCGCCGGCTAGTGGCACGCTCTCAGTTATTTTTCGGTTACCATAGCCACGACACACACACGCTGATTAGCATTTCTTCTCAGCCGGTTAAGGACAGTGGTGGACCCATCTCGCGAAGGAGGCAGGCCCCCGTAGAGTCAAAAGACTCGAGGTAACCGCTAGGGATCAGTTGCTAGGCAAGGGAAAGCTCGGTACCGCTGCTTACCTTCCTCTCCATGTCCTGTTTCCCTCCCCGGTTCCCTCTGACGCAAAGCTTCCTGGTCGCTCCATTTGCGTCGCTACTCCCTTTAAGGTCCTCTCAGCCACGTGGTCCCTTTAGTCCTCCTTTCGGCCTTTTTAGAGAAGAGTTCTGTCTCTCTCCCTCTGCCTCGGATGCGCATGGCACGCTTTGCGCACCGCCCCTTGCTCGGTCTCTGTTTCGCTCCGGCAGCAACACCACACATGCACGAACAGCCACACACGGTCCCTGTTTGCTCTCACTCTCTTTCTCCCAGCTTGTTTATCGCGCCATACGTGCTCCTAAACAGGTTATTCCTTGTCCTTCGTCCCCACCTACTTTCCCTTTGCTGTTAATAATAATCCTTTAGTTTGAGCCCGCATCGTCGTGGCCCTTTTGTCTGCCCTTTAACACAAGCCCTTCTCTGCTTGTGTAGAGATCATAGGCTCCTTGGTACACTGATAAAGTCCCCGCTGCCGAGAGCCGTGATTTTGATATCAATCCCTCCGCTGAGATTCTCCAGTGCGCAAATGCATAGCGTGAGCTTCCTTCTTTTTCCCCTAGTGCCCGTTTTAGGTGCACGATCCTTTTTATCCTGCGCTTTGCGGGGTTTCATTGCTTTTGGGTCCGTTATTTCCTCTTTTTCGGCATGCCCTTCCCGGGTCCAACAGTAGAGAGCGCCCAGTATGGACCCAGCAGCAGCCCCTGCTCCATTTGCTGTGGTTCTTCAGCATCATGGCATGACTCTAGGGTGCCAGCAACTTACCCTACTATATCAACAGGTTGAGTGTCTTACCGAGGTGGTGAAGGAGCTTTCTGCCAAGCTCTCCACGACCCTAGTGGTCGACCCCCCCCACCCACTCCACCACCGCCTCCCGCCCCCCTGGTCCTCCCTGTCCCTGTGGGAGATGCCCCCAACGCCACCTCTGTAAGATTCGGGGGCGAACCGGAGCATTGCAGAGGTTTTTTAATGCAATGCTCCCTTACTTTTGAACTGTGGGCTTCCCAGTTTCCTACGCCATGTTCCCGCGTGGCGTACATACTCCTTTTGGGCCGGGCCTTGTCCTGGCCCATGGTTCAATGGGAGTCAGGTTCTCCCACCTGTGAGAACGAGTCGGCTTTCACCGATGCTCTCAAGGAGACCTTTTTCCATCCCCGAGGGGGGCGCAACGCAGCCACCCGGCTATCATGGCTCTCCCAGGGCTCCAGATTGGTGGCCGAGTGCACCATCGATTTCCAGACCCTAGCCACAGAAAGTGGCGAGAACAAGGTGGCTCTCATCTCCAGCTACGAACAGCGAAACATTGAAAGATGAGTTGGCCACTCGTGACCCTCCCGCCACCCTCAATGACCTTTACAGCCTGGCCACCAGCATTGACACTCGTTTGCAGCAAAGGGCCCGCAACCAAGCGGGTGCTCGTGGTCATACTTATGGTACTTGGTCCAGCCATGGTTTCCCCAGCCCTTCCACCATCAGCCCCGATGTTCCCGAGCCCATGGAGCTTGGAAGAGCTGGCTGGGGTTCCCCCAGGAGGGCGGTCCCTCCCTCCTCGGGGAAGTTTGGAAACGCAAGGGCCAGGTCTGGTTGGGGAGGCCGGTACTATGCCCAACTACTACTCCCCCATCCGGCTTCACCCTCCCCGCCATCATTCGTCAGGGTGGGGTCACTCATGCTTACCTCCCCGCTTATATCGATTTGGGGGCCGATAGTAATTTCATTGATGCAGCTCTTGCATGCCGCCTGGGACTGTTTGTCAAGAGACGCCCCAGGTCCCAGCCACTCAGAGCCTTCAATGGGCAAATCCTGGGTGGCAGCCCAGTGACCCACCAGACCCTGTGAGATGAATTACAGATGGGCCCTCATACTGAGAGGCTTTCCTTGTTCGTCACCTGCACACCCAATCTCCAGCTGGTGCTGGGTTATCCGTGGCTGCAAGCCCATAACCCACAGACTGACAGTCTGCCAGTCCAGTTTCGTGTGGGCCTCCTGGTGCCGGAAGTCTTGCTTAATCCCCCAGTCCACTCCTGACCCCCGATCCACGGATCAGCTGGAGTCACCAGATCTATCCGCTTTTCCCAAACCATACAGGGAGCAGAGGTTTATCCAGCCATCCTCCTCACCTGCCGGGGTGGGGTTTTTCTTCGTTACTAAGAATGAATGCCCATGCATTGTTTACCGGGGCCTCAACGCCGTGACCGTTACCCCCTGCCCCTCATGACATCAGCGTTCAAGAAGCTTCAGGGGGCCAGCCTTTTCACCAAGCTGGACCTCCGCAGCACATACAACCTCATCCGGCAGGGGGACGAGTGGAAGACGGCCTTTTTGACACCCACCGGGCATTACGAATGTCAGGTGATGCCCTTCGGCCTCATGAATGCCCCGGCCGTCTTCCAGCAGTTTATCAATGACGTGCTCCGAGAGGCCCTGGATCGATACATTTTCGTCTACCTCAACAAAATTCTTATCTTCAGCCGTACCCTAGAGGAGCACATCGGCCAAGTCCGTCGAGTGCTACAACTCTTGCTAGAGAACCGGCTGTTTGTGAAGCTCGACAAGTCAGTGTTCCATGCACCGTCAGTCACCTTTCTTGGCTTCATCATATCCCGAGGATGGACCCAGCCAAGATACAGGCCGTGGCTGACTGGCCGCAGACCACCTCTCTCCAGTCCGTCCAGCGGTTCCTGGGGTTTGCCAACTTTTTCCGGCATTTTGTGAGGAACTTCGGTGCCATCGTCAACCCCCTCAACACCCTCACACGTAATACCCCAGACCCATTCTGCTGGATGCCTGAGGCTGATCGAGCGTTCGGGAAATTAAGAAACACCTCACCAATCCCCCGGTCCTCAGGTTCCCGGATCCCGAGGAGTCATTTATCGTTGAGGTAGACGCGTCAGATGGGGCTGTCCTCTCCCAACGCCCCAGGTAGGATCACAAGCTCCACCCATGCGCTTATTTTTCACCCCTGCCTGTCCCCCACTAAGCGCAACTACCCCATCGGGGATCGTGAGCTCCTGGCCATGAAGCCGCCACTCGGAGTGGCGGCACTGGCTGGAAGGATCCAAAGCCCCGTTCCTGGTATGGACCGACCACAAGACTCTGGCATATATCCAACAGGCCAAAATGCCTGCCAAACCCGCTGGTCGTTGTTCTTCGCCAGGTTCGATTTTACGGTCACCTTCCGGCCAGGCTTCAAAAACGCCAAGCCCAATGCCCTGTCCAGACAATGGGACCCCCCCACAACACGGCCCCCAGCCAGGACCCCATCCTCCTTGCTCCCCGGGTAATTGCAGCCCTCACCTGGGCCATAGACGAGGTGGTGACTAAGGCCCTACGTTGCGAGCCCGATCCCGGTAATGGTACGTCCCTGCCTCCGCTCGGCCCTGGGTGATGCGCTGGGGGCACGAGTCCTCGTTTGCAGCGCACCCTGGTCGGACCGCCACTTATAAGCTCCTCTGGCACAGCTTCTAGTGGCCGGGCATGGAGGCCGACGTTAGGCAGTTTGTGGCCGCCTGCAAGGTATGCACCCATAACAAGACCCTCCTGACCTCTTGGTTATTTTTTGGTTACCGTAGCCACGACACACACACGCTGATTAGCGTTTCTTCTCTGCCGGTTAAGGACAGTGGTGGACCCATCTCACAAAGGAGGTGGGTCCCCGTACAGTGAAAAAGGCTCAAGGCTCAGTACCATCACTTACCTTCCCCTCCGCGTCCTGTTTTCCTGCCCGATTCCCTCTGATGCGATGCGATCGCTACTCCCTTTAGGGTCCTCGCAGCCACGTGGTCCTTTAATCCTCCATTCAGCCTCGGAGAGACGAGCTCTGTCTCTCTCCCTCTGCCTTGGACGTGCACGGCACGCTCTGCGCACACGCCCCTCGCTCGGTCTCCACTTCGCACTGGCAGCGCACCGTGCATGCACGAACAGCCACATGCGGTCCCTGTCTCACTCTCTTTCTCCCCGCTCGTTTATCGTGCCGTACATGCTCGTAAATTTACATTTACATTATTTAGCAGACGCCCTTATCCAGAACGACTTACAAGTTATACAGTCTTACAATCCAAGCAATTGTGGGTTAAAGGCCTTGCTCAAGGACCCAACAGTGACAGCTTGGCAGAGGTGGGTAAATGGGTTATTCCCTGTCCTTCATCCCCACCTACTTTCCCTTTTTCTGTTAAGAATAATCTCTTAGTTTGAGAACACACCATCATGGCCCTTTTGTCTGCCCTTTAACACAAGTCCTCCTCTGCTTGTATAGAGGTCATAGACTCCGTGGTGCACTGCTAAAGTCTCCGCCCCCGAGAGCCATGACTCTGATATCGAATCCCACCGCTGAGATTCTCCAGTGCGCACACGCATAGCATGAGCTTCCTTTTTCCCCTAGTGCCATTTGGGTCCGTTATTTCCGCTTTTTCGGCGTGTCCTTCCTGGGCCCCCATAACAGAAAGCTTTCACAAGTCAGATTATGCCTAAAATAATAAATATTATATAAATAAATGCATAATTTTATGTACATTTTTTTAATGTACAAATTATATGGCCTGCTACAATAAAGGCTTAATTATTTCGCATGCTATAATTTTCCGTACTCACGGTTTATACGAACCACTTACAGAGAAAATGAAGTTTCTCAAATCAGGCTGGTCTGGTCCCCTTACTGAAGCGGTCAATCATCTAAGTGGTCACCTTCATATGTTATAAGCTTTTGAAAATAAAGCCCGAAAATGTAATGCCGACTGATTTCGGTTTAGATGATGATGCTATCTGAATTCACAAATCAGGACAAGCCAAATGCAGTGTTAATTACAGGTTAACGTTACTCCATTCAAGACGAAAACAGCTCTGAATTGCTAACCGCAAGTCAACTTCGCTGCGGTGGAAATACTAAGGTAGAACTCAGACGACTGTATGGCTGTCTTCCAGAATAGCACCTGTGTGTTTTCTCTTCTGGTGCTAGTGCTGCTGTGGTATCCCATTGAAGATTTTCAGTGTACAAACCACCTTTCTGTTTTATGCCAGTTTGAAGTATTCCTATACTTTCTAAGCCTTTGGTCTTTGAAAACTTTCACAAAGCCATTTACAAATCTATATTATATTACTCTATGTTTTTGCTTTTGTTTCAAAATAAACCATCAGAGCATTAAAACCTATGAAATGCAATGGAATGTTGTTATATAGACATTTGGGACGATGATTGAGACATTGTTGGCAGTGATGTCGCTAGTGAAATATTTGGTGAGAACAGATAAATATACATACTGGGGCTTTTATAGGTTTCATGAGTAATTTAGAATGCTATTTTAACATTAGTGATGTAGGCACCATTAGTGTTGAATAAATCGAAGAAATGTCAAAATTTGCTCTTTTATGTCAACAAACTCGTGTTCCACTTTAAATTCCGATGCAGAGACTATATTCTGCCTGTAGTTGGCTCTGATGAAGGAAGTGTTCATTGCTAATCTGTGTAATCATCCAAAGTTTTGTACCAAACAAGTGTTAAATGATTACCAAGATTATAACTTTCGACTACTTAAACTGCCTTTGTTTAGGGTTTTATCTATGCAAAAATAGCTCCTTAAACAATTATCATTAATACATTATTTTCACACAAATCAAAAGAAAAAAAATATATAAACTGACAAATTAATAATTATAATGAAGAAACAAATAATAGTTAAATGAACATTGCATTAACCAAAACCCAAAAAACAAGATATAGGACATGAAACCTGATCATTTTAACACAGTGTATTGTTTAGGCAATCAAAATTTATAATGTTGGTAAATGCTTTTTGATACAAAACTCCATTCTTTCAAACAGAGAGGTCTGCTGATTTCATTTCATTATGGGTTTGTCTTCAGTACATTCACTAATGTGCCTTGTGCCTTGTGCTAAATATAAATATAAAGAAAAATCTAGTTTTTCCCCATTATTCCATCATTCTACACTCAATACCCAATAATGAGAAAGTGAAAACAGAATTTTGCAAATTTATTATAAAGGACAAACTAAAATTTCACATGGACATAAGGATTCAGACCCTTTGCTATGACACTTGAAATTTAGCTCCGGAGGCCTCCAATTTCTCTTGATCATCTTTGAGATGTTACTACACCTTGATTGGAGTACATTCAGTTGATCGGACATGATTTGGAAAGGCACACACCTGTCTATATAAGGTAACAATGCATATCAAAAGCAAAAACCAAGCCATGAGTAGGAAAGAACTGCCTGTAGAGCTCAGAGACAGGACTGTGTGGAGGCACAGATCTGGAGAAGGCTACAAAAGAAACTGACAGACACATGAAAACATGCCTGGAGTTTGCAAAAAAGCACCTAAATATTTCAGGGAGGCTATCATGTGTCTTATACTGAGGAGCAGCCTTTGTCTGGGTTCTTTGCCATAAAGCCCAGATTGGTGGAGTCCTGTAGTGATGGTTGACCTTCTGGAAGTTTTTTCCATCTCCCATTGTACATTTGTGTAAATACATCTGTCTGAGGTTTGAGTGGTATAACTGGTGTTTGTAAATTCTGAAAAGAGAACAGTAACAACCTCCTAGCCTACTATGCTTTCACTCCTTTATACTGCTTATACATTATACTGCTACTATGTTCATAAGCACAATTGCCTTTGTTGTACTAAATACACATTACATTCAAGATCATTACATAACAAATGTATGTTCATGACAATAGAAGATAATAGAATAAATTGCATAAAAAGCCAAATATGGCTCATTGATTTAAACATTTAAAAAAGTGGATCTCAAATTGCCCAGTTATTAATTAATTTGCTAACCAAAAACCAAAAACTTTTTGGAATTTATTAACATTTAAAGCAGATGAAGGCTTGTACATTAATGCTTCCCATGTTTAATAATTGCCAAAGCTTAAGACAGGCATCTGTAAATAACAGTTGCTATATACCAAGCGACCTGCAAAACAAGGTAAATTTTATTTTCAACTAATGTAAGAATGTTACTGTTTGTCATACTCAGCATAACAATTATGTAAATCAATGACCTTAGAACAGAAGTTTCACAAATGGGCAGTCAACTTAATTTTATCTTAATATTTGATCTTTATTTTCTACCTTTGGGGGGATTCTCATAATAATGGGATTTGGTAATGTCCTTTTGTTTTCTAGAAGAATCCTTTTTTTGCATGTAGGTGCACTTGGACCTCTTTTTATGTCCACCTGCTTCTTCTGTGTTAATATAAATGGGCATTTCTAGAAAAAACACATTTGATAATTGTTGTTAACACCCTGTCATTTTCATCATATAAGCAGTAATGCAAATGGAGTGAAGAGAGTAGAAAAACTTTCTCTGCACATGCAGGCTAACCACCTTTGTAACTTGTCTAAAAAGATACTCTGTTTAACTCAGATACATATCACTTTTAACCACACACCACCTACACACAGTGTTCCACCACGACCCAGGCAAGAGCAGGCCTGACCTCGAAAGGAAGTCTTGCTCTGGGGGTAGAGATCTCTTGAACATGCTATGTTTAGTGCGTATACATTATTATTTCATGATTGCCTCCTGCATTTTTAATTGTTCTTTATAAATCAGATGGTCAACCTTGGACAGTATATAGCTGAATTCCTATAAAATGTATGTATTTATCTCAAGTTTGATACTGTATCATTGCAGGTGTATTTGGCTATCTTGAACACATAATCATATATGGTATTATATGAATGAGCTTTACTACCTTTTTTCCTGGCATATTTGAGACATGCAATGGCAAGAAATAGCACTAGCAAAGCACAGCCCGTTGCCAATGTTGGCCACAGCCACCAAATAGCAGAACTTCCAGGTTCATGGACTGCAAAGAAAAATGAAAAAGTTTATTCAATACCTTATTACTGTTGCACTGGTGCAGTTTAAGCAAGAAATTATCCTGTATTACTTTTAAAACATCTTTAAACAAAATGGCAGATATTCTTTGTACCATGTCATTTATAACATAATAATATGCCACTCTAATATATACATTAAACATTCAACAAAAGTATGATTAGAATGTTTTCACCTTCATCCAGATTTATTTTCATTCAATGTTATCAAAGTTTACCCTAACACAATACATGTTTTTTCTGTATTAAACCAAATGGACTTCTTCAGCATATACATTACATAAGTGATTTAGATTTAAAAAAAGAAGAAAAACAAGAGAAATAAGCTATAATTTAATATAAAACTGAGCAAAGTGGATAAGTATTGTCTGTAAAGTAACAGAGATTATGAAGGGGTTGATGTCAATCTGCCTACGTTAGTTATTATTGTCGTTGTTATAATGCTCCTGTTATTATTATTATTATTATTATTATTATTATTATTGCATAAGGCACTCAACCATTTACAGTTTTTTTCAATTTCATAATCTCATAAAGAGACCTTTCAAAAGGTCTCACACCAAATGGACTTCTTCAGCATATACATTACATAAGTGGTTTAGATTAAAAAAAAGAAGAAAAAAAAGAGAAATAAGCTATAATTTAATATATAACTGAGCAAAGTGGATAAGTATTGTCTGTAAAGTAACAGAGATTATGAAGGGGTTGATGTCAATCTGCCTACGTTAGTTATTATTGTCGTTGTTATAATGCTCCCATTATTATTATTATTATTATTATTATTATTATTATTATTATTATTATTATTATAATTATTGCATAAGGCACTCAACCATTTACAGTTTTTTTTATTTCATAATCTCATAAAGAGACCTTTCAAAAGGTCTCACATTCTACTGAAAGGGATATCTGAATATCTGAAGTTTCTGATGTAAGTAATATAGTTTCCTGTGAAATTAACAAAAATAGCTCCATACATTAATCATATCATGGGGTGTTTTGCATAAACAAAGGCACACATGAACATATATTATATTTGATATTAAGTAAATAGTTTATATGAATATAATGGATTGTGTATTTTACTACATAGAAAAATGTATTCTTGCATTATTCTTTTTATTTTAAAGAAATTGTTTCAATGGGAATTCTTTCCCATTTTTTTTCTGTTCAAGGTTTTTGTTGTCCTATTTTCTCTGTTCTGTTCTAGCTTTGTCAAAGGGAAAAAATATATAATATGAATGTCAGAGCATTTTTACAGAGGAAATTTCTTAGTAAACTGCTTCTACAGTTAGTTAAAGACAATGATATGACTTATATTTGTCATCTCAGCTTTTCCTCAAAACTTCAACTTTTCCTCAGTACCTCAACACCTCAGAGTGTAAAACTAGCTCAAGGAAAAACAAAACTGCCATGACAGTATGTAAACTTGCAGTGAAAACAAATTAAAAAAAGCATTAACTATACCACAATGTGTTGTGAAATTTGTTGTACTCTGCCTCATATCTTTTGTTGAATTATCCCACAAATTCCTGTCTGTGGGAGAATCTGCAAAACAGATGTTGAGATGCCTTGATTCTAATTATATAAAAAGAAACTTTCTTTAAAGAGCAATTTGTTTGTAGTTTCAGGGTTCAGGGTAAATATTTTCTCACAAAAATAGTACTTACATAGGATTAATTGAGATCCATTGCTGCAGTACACAGTGAGTTTAGGAATGTCCTGTGTGACCTGGCAAAAATACCATCCACTGTCATTTACTGTAACTTCCCTAATAGTTAGTGCTGTCCAGGTTTTTCCTCTCTCTTCATAATAATGATTAATTTCGGAATCATTAATTAATGGGATTGTGATCTTCAGTAATTCTGACTTGAGAGATGTTTGGCTAAAATACCAATTCATTTTAAGCATATTAGCATCTGCCTGGAAAGTGCAGTTTATGGTTATGTTGGATCCAACACATGCTTCAGCCTTCTCCGGTACTTGAGGATTAATGGTTGTTTCCTGAGATTTGCTCATGAGTATGGTTCCCACTGCAGAAAAAAATGTACAAGAATAAACAACTAAAATAAGCAGAGTGACTAGAACAGTGTAGTGACATAAGTGTATTATTTTAGTTGTTTGCATTTTTCATTTAAAACTGAAATCAGTTATACTCATTTTAGTAGCTTAATTTGGGTAGCCAAAATACTCTTTATGTTCCACTGTAAACTTTAATAAATAGTTAATGGACAGACAGACAACATAACCTTTTTAGCAAGCAGCCCTTCTTGTTCTTGAAAGCAAATTTTTAACACTAGAGCTAATTTGCCCCTCTGTGTTCATCACTGAATTTTGATTATAGCTAAGATTGAACCAATTTGTGATTTTAAAGAACTGTACATCAGAGGGAATGAAGTAAAGCAATTGATTGCCATTCCTTTGTAGTTTATGTAAAAGTTTAATTGAAAATTACAAACAGCAAAACTAACAATGTGGTTAACCAGCTACTCTATTTTATGTCTTGTATAAATTACTAAATATCACTGTATTTACTGTCTTGGGAAAGACCATAAGTGTTTAGTATCTTTTGTAATTTGAGTAGATTTCACTATACTGACAATATGATGTAGAAGAAAGAAAATTAAAGCTTATCAAATCTTGGGTCATTAAACTAGCATCCATGTCAATATTTGTATTCCCACTGCAGATACCAATTTAAATATGACATATTTCTGTCAATTTAATGAAACTAATGCCAAATAATTTATGTCCTGAGAACACACAAAAAAATATTAATTAATCATCTGGAAATCTCTCACCTGTGAGTAACAGCATGAGGTTCGTTATGCAGAAGGAGACCATTCCTCTGTTAAAAATGGTTGTACCCTAAATGCAGATTCTCCCGAAGGAACCAGTTGAAAAAGCAGACACATGAAATCAAGATTACATAACATGTGGAAAAAGTAGTATTTAAAAATCCTACTGAAAAATGTGAAGGCTTTACATTACTTACAAGTTGTGATGACGAAGGAGTCTGTAGTTGAGCAACAAGTTATCTAGACTGATTCCTGTATGTTCATGCTGAAGAGCTTGCACATAAGTGTGGGGGAAGTCAGTGCACAAAGAAGCAAGTCATACCACCTTTGCAATAAACAACTGAGCATGAAAAAATGTTCTTTTTTTAAGAGATTAAGTGTAAAAAGCGTCAGTGCATTGTGATGCTATCTGTTGGTGTGGTGTTTGGAAAATTGCTCCTGAGGATTTAGCACTAATGTAAACTGAGAAAATGGCAAAAACAGAATCAGTATCAGTCAGCATGCAGTTAGATTAGCAGTTTCACAGTTTGAAATCAGGTCAACCACATGAAGGTCAAATGAGAAACAAAACTAACACAGTGCACGTTTTTTAAAAAACATAAATCATGTATAGACACATTTTGAAGTTCATAGTACATTCTCAGGAAATTTACATTAACCTGAATGCACTAAAACACACATGCACAGACACAATACATTCTTCAGTTTTCTACCGACAGGAACATACTCAAAATAACAAATTCACATCTATTCTTTTTTATCTGATTCAAAGTGACAGGACCAATAAATGTTAATCTCAAAGGAAATTGCAGCGTCACAGAAGTAAAAACATATTGCACAAGTTACAGGAACAAATTCTTCAAGAAAAGGGTGGTAGAGAGAAAATTATATATCTGTATACATAGAAGTGGTAACATAACAGTGTAACAACGGTGAACAGTGCATGTGAGTGTAGTACATTAGTGTGTAAACATGGTTACTTAACACAGTTCAGACAGCAAGAGATCTATAGTGTCCATGCAGTATGGAGACTCATAAAGCCTTATAGTAGAGGGAAGAAAAGACCTCACATGGCACTTTTTAGCGCAGCACAGCTGTATCAGTCTTCCACTGAATGTACTTCTGTGTTTCTCCACTGCTAAATGCAAAGGGTGTGATGGGCTGTCCATAATGCTGAGCAGCTTGTTAAGAGTCTTCCGTTCTGCTAACATCTCCAGATGGCTCTCCTACAATGGAGCTTGCCTTCCTGATTAATTTGTCCAGCTTGTTCGGAGCACATCGTAGGGCACTCATACACACTCACACACTAGAGCCACTTTAGTGCAGTCAATTAACCTAAAGCATGTCTTTTGGACTGTGGGAGGAAACCAGAGTACCCGGAGTAAACCCATGCGGACACGGGGAAGACATGCAGACCTCTCCTCCTGGAATCGAAATAAGGACCTTCTCGCTGTGAGTCGACGGTGCTACCCACTGAGCATCACCATAAAATGCCCATAAATACAAAATATGAAGTGCAAACTACTAGGTTTAAGTAGTTCCACCACTAAACAATAACTCCAGTAGGGGTTAAAATACACTGCAAAATACAGCTTGAGCATGGTTGTGTCTTAAACCTTCACCCATGTTCAAGCTTTTGCTTCTGCAGTTATATTTACTGTATCTCTTATAGACCACCAATACATCTAAACTGAATCAGGAAATTCCTCTGAGCCACACCCAAATGCCTCCTTTTTTAACTTCACAGCCTAGCTCACTGCTGGTGTTCCTTGTGTCCTTGGATCACAAATCACACATGTGTGATGAGCCTGGAAATAGAATATAATTATATGGTGTTACACTCCATAATAACCAAATAATCTTAGAAATAAAATTAAGTTGACAGAGAAGTAACATTACTGTTTTTTGATTATTATTACAGAAAAAAATGAAAGAGGGAAATCAGATGGCAGATGACCAAATTAGGATCATATACAAAACTGTTCATGGAATCACAAGGAGAAAGAAATATTCGAACGGTGTGTGATCAACCAGTAACACTTTACAATGTGGTTCCTTAATTAATGCTTAAGTTCTTAATAACTAAGCATTAGATAATGAAGAATTACCATCATAAATCTTCATTAGTTACTAGTCACTGTAACAAACCTCTATGTTGGTTTAAGTGTAATTAATTAATAACCAGTCTTCTACTATTGTAGTAACTACATGTTTAATTGCTCTTTAACTAATGTTTAACTACTTACTAACTGAAGAATAAGTAATCAAGCATTAACTTACCGTATTTTTCGGGCTATAAAGCGCACCAGGTTATAAGGCGCGATATCAATGATCGACTTCTAACGGATCTATTTTCATACATAAAGCGCACCGGGTTATAAGGAGCATTAAATGAAACAAAACTCTTAAGTAGGAAACTCAGTTTGGTCTTCTTTACCTGGCGCAGGGCGTCTTCTTGCTTTCGTACCATTGATTCGTCAATGGTGAATTCTCTCGCAGCTGCTCTATTTCCGTGTTGTACTGCGTGACTGATAGCGCTGAGTTTGAAATCCGCTTCGAAAATTAATGAACGCACATACCCTAATGTTGAGGCACAGATCGGTATTACTCCGCTATGTTCCTGACTACGGTGGCCGTGAGCTTTGTAACTTACCAAGGCCATCCTAAAACATTTTGACAGGTTTATGAGTGCCGTGTACCATCTACAATCGGTTCTAGGTCAGAAAGCACAACCAGAATTAATTCATACATTAGGTGCACCGCATTTTAATTTTAATTCTGTCGATTTTTGAGAAAATTAAAGGATTTTAAGTACGCCTTGTGGTCCGAAAAATACGGTAATAGTTCTCCATTAAGGGCTCATTATAATGACCTGTAATAATTAATAATAATAATGAAATAATTAAGTATATTTACATTATAATATATGTTTTATATTTTACCATTTTGGTGAGATAATCTGTAGACAGCACTAAAGGTAAGAACAAATTGAAGCATAACCACACAACCCAGTTCTCACGAGCTAAGTGCACTCTATAGTGATACAGTACACAAAATGATTATAACTATACTGCTTCATCTGCCAGGGAATGAGAGAAAATTCTGCATGGTGCAATATGTAGGCATGAATCTCTTAGTTTTCCAGGTTGAGCAAAAGTAAGACGAGTGAACCTCTTAAATAGATCATGTTATGCTTTTGAAATAGAGACACAGTAGCAAGAGAACAAGTTAAAGAGTGTGTGTTGTGGTGTTTAGTGTAACAGGTCTTCTCTCTCCATTTGTGATTGGTCACTGGTCTCCAAAGAAGAAGCGATACCTGGGAATGTAATTCGTATATAGCCAGACACACACACTACACCAAACCACATGTTTACAAGTACTTGGTGCCCAGACTTTAACATGTATGCCAGTTTCTTACAGTGTTCTTACTTAGTCATTAATGAATCATTAATTTCTTGTACATCACAATTATTTCTTATTCTTTGTGACTCCACAAGTAAAGTGAAAAGTTAATGATCTTCAACATGCTATTAAATACTTAGCAACCACTTAAGAACTACTGTGGGTCAAAAAAGTATTTAGTCAGCCACTGATTGTGCAAGTTCTCCTACTTACAAAAATGAGAGAGGTCTGTAATTTTCATCATAGGTACACTTCAACTATGAGAGGAAAAAAAAGAGAAACAAAATCCAGGAAATCACATTGTAGGATTAAGATTAAGAATTAATTCAGGATTAATTTAAGAATTTAATTGTAAATTATCATGGAAAATAAGTATTTGGTCAATAACAAAAGTTCAACTCAATACATAACCTTTGTTGGAAATGACAGAGGTCAAACCAATTTTGCTCACACTGTAGCTGGTATTTTGGCCCATTTCTCATGCAGTTCTCCTCTAGAGCATTGATGTTTTATGGCAACACGGACTTTCAACTTCCTCCACAAATTTTCTATGGGGCTGAGGTCTGGAGACTGGCTAGGCCACTAGAGGACCTTGAAATGCTTTATACGGAGCCACTCCTTTGCTGCCCGAGTGGTGTGTTTGGGATCATTGTCATACTGGAAGACCCAGCCATGTTCCATCTTCAATGCTCTCACTGATGGAAGGAGGTTTTGGCTTAATTTCTCACGATACATGGCCCTGTTCATTATTCCCTTAACACAGATCAGTCATCTTGTCCCCTTTGCAGAAAAACAGCCCCAAAGCATGAGGTTTCCAACCACATACTTCCCAGTAGGTCTTCGTCCTCCAAACAGGCGAGTTGAGTTTTTACTAAAAAGTTCTATTTTGGTTTCATCTGACCACATGGTTTTCTCCCAATCTTCTTCTGGATCATCCATATACTTTCTGGAAAAATTCAGATGGGCCTGGACATGTACTGACTTAAGCAGGGAGACATGCCCTCTCGGCATAGTGTGTTACTGATAGTATCCTTGTTACTGTGGTCCCAGCTCTCTGCAGGTCATTCAACAGGTCCCTCCATGTAGTTCTGGGATTTTTGCTCACCATTCCCATGATCATTTTAACCCCATGAGATCTTGCGTGGAGTCTCAGATCAAGGGAGATTATCAATGGTCTTGTTGTTAGGGTTCACTCTGGGTCGTCTCCGTTTTTTTCAGTTTCCATCATTTTTACACGGTCCCTACATGCTCTATTTACTTTTTCACTTTTTTTAGTTTCCTTTTTTCACTAATTGTTTGTTAAATTAAAGATCTTTCTCGTACATCATTGTCCGCCTGCTGATCCGCATATCGGGCTCCAGCTAGTTTACATTTTCCGGTGGGATCTCCGATCCTCACCTTAACACTTGTATGTCTCACAATTGCTCCTGCTGTTCTGTCGTACTTGGACCTGATGTTCATGGTGTGGGGACGAGCGCAAATGTCTGCGGTATATAATGCTTGGACACTGAGCTAACATGACCAGGTCTGAAACCATGGGGAGCTACAAACTTACGAGGACATGGCATATGAGGAAACGGAGCGAACGAAATCTGATACGGAGCTAGCATGCTTATTTACGGAGCTATGGGGCAACGGTAATGACTTAGACGAAGAGCTAGGTGGAGCTAAAGCCTCAGAAGCAAGACAGACTTACAGCCCTAAATGATGCTAACAGCTTGAAAATGGAGCCAACTGGCTCAAATACGGGGTAAACGGGCTCAACTGCGGAGATAACATGCTCATGCTTTCGTGGTCATAAATCAATAACTGACTGAGTCACGGTCATTGCCCTGCCGGGGTCCACAGGGGCCCCATGGGCATGACATGTCACCTCAGATTTCACCCGGGACCACGCCTGCCTAATTTTATGGCCGTAGGACGAAAACTGACTGAGTTACGGTCATT
>JAJAGP010003511.1:0-54198 GCA_025084515.1 Ancistrus triradiatus
GCGCTTTATGTATGAAAATAGATCCGTTAGCAGCCGATCGTTGATATCGTGCCTTATAACCCGGTGCGCTTTATAGCCCAAAAAATACGGTACTATTCAATCCAGAAATGTAGGTGTTGTTTTTCTCGAAGACTAAGCCTTTCACTCAAACTGTTATGCTGACAATACAATAATACAAAAATACTGCACTAAGTACAAGGAAAAGTCTAGTGGTCTCAGACTAATACTCCGCACTGCACATATTTTATAATGATCACAGTTTGTGACCAAGTTCTGTTACCTGTTACATCATTGATCAAGATATGGTCTTACGTAGAAAACAACAAAGCAAGACATAGTGAGTGTTAGGTCTGTCAGTTTAGGAGAAAAATATACATTTGAATGTATTCCACTTATTTTAGACACACATTTCAAATCAATTCAAATTTAAAATGCATGTTAAAGTTGTTGGAAGAGGCGGTTATGGTTTTAAGATAGGGCACTTGTGTTGTAGTCAGGGTGTAGAAAGCTGTTAGCGATGGACATTTCGGATTCAGAATAGCACTCATGAGTGAGCTCATCAGGATGAATATTTGAAAAACAGACGTTCTTTTTCACACAGTACTTTTCAAATTATGCTCCTCTGCTCCCGTTTTGGTTTTAACAGTTCATGCCATTAGAAAATAAGAGTGGTTGAAGAGTTGATTATGCAGCCTTTCCTGGTTCACAATTTGACGTTCAATTGGGGATTTTTGTTTTTTTACATTCAGCTGTACATTTTTCTCATTAAATTCGATGAACGCTCGAGTTTTGGCTTTGTTTTAATAACCCTATTGATTGTTGATGTGTAAATACCATCACTGTTGATGATGTGCAGTAGCAGCTTCAGATAATTTTGGGTCTGCTGCACCAGGTCCCAGCACTGATAACAGAAGAGAAGTGATAAATTAATACTCTCCCCTCCCCTTGCAGACCCTAGCAGACAATATGATGTCATATAACGTTAATAATGTTGAGGTTATAATCAAACTGTCATATCACTTGACAAGAAAAGCAACACTCTACTCTGAGCAACAACAATTCTCAAGTGACACCAGTGCCCTGTGCTGCTGGTTAGGCCCCGGCTCTCCATGACCCTGAACTAGATTATGCGGGTATTAAATTAACAGAACTTGATATATGCTGTAATTTAAACTACAAACTAACACAGAAAAGCACAGAGTTGAACCATTATCACATTACTTAAGTCCATATACAAATGTGTTGATCAGATTACTTTCAAATGTCATCCAATCGCTTAGTACTAAGTACTTGCAGTTTCACAAGCGTCCAGCAGATGTCTCCCGGAAATAAGTAACAAAACACCCATACGTCTGAATAGTGGAGATGAACACTATTAATCTAGCACATAATGCCTCTGCCTACAGAAGATTGAATGAGTTCAATTTGCAAAATAAACCCTTTCACTTGAAACAGCTCTTTGACATTTAGTTCCTTGTTTCTGCAGCAGTTTCCCAATTGTAAGGCCTGTGATTTTACCTGATATTCACTCCAGTCAATATTCAGGTTCTTGGTAAAGCTTGCAGGGATTGTCAAGGGAGCATCTACAAAGTCCTGATAAAAGAAAACCATTTAACATGACTAAAGGCATAACACACAGTACAGGTAATACAACAACTAATATCAGGAAAGCATCGTCACTCGTGGGAATCGAGTTTCTTTGTGCAATTACATGAGTCATTTCCAACTAGTTTACTCAGTGATGTGCAGTGGACTCAAATATGTGTACTTTACAGTGGTGCTTGAAAGTTTGTGAACCCTTTAGAATTTTCTATATTTCTGCATAAATATGACCTAAAACATCATCAGATTTTCACACAAGTCCTAAAAGTAGATAAATGGAACCCAGTTAAACAAATGAGACAAAAATATTATACTTGGTCATTTATTTATTCAGGAAAATGATCCAATATTACATATTAGTGAGTGGCAAAAGTATGTGAACCTCTAGGATTAGCAGTTAATTTGAAGGTGAAATTAGAGTCAGGTGTTTCAATAAATGGGATGATAATCAGGTGTGAGTGGGCACGCTGTTTTATTTAAAGAACAGGGATCTATCAAAGTCTGCTCTTCACAACACGTTTGTGGAAGTGTGTCACAGCACGAATAAAGGAAATTTCTGAAGAGCTCAGAAAGAGAGTTGTTGATCATCATCAGGCTGGAAATGAAAAGGTGGAACAAACCATCTCTAACAGAGTTTGGGACTCCACCCAATCCACAGTCAGACAGATTGTGTACAAATGGAGGAAATTCAAGACCATTGTTATCCTCCCCAGGAGTGGTCGACCAACAAAGATCACTCCAACAGCAAGGCGTGTTTGTAATGTAGTTTGGCGAGATCATAAATGACCCCAGGGTAAACTTTAAGCAACTGAAGGCCTCTCTACACATTGCCAATGATAATGTTCATGAGTTCACCATCAGAAGAACAACATGAACAAAACAATGGTGAGCATGGCAGGGTTGCAAGGAGAAAGAGCCTCGGTCTCCAAAAAAGAACATTGCTGCTCGTCTGCAGTTTGCTAAAGATTCACGTGGACAAACCAGAAAGCTATTGGAAAAAAGTTTTGTGGAGGATGAGACCAAAGTAGAAACTTTGGTTTAAAAGAAAAGTTTTATGTTTGGAGAAAGGAAAACACTACATTCCAGCATAAGAACCTTATCCCATCTGTGAAACGTGGTAGTGGTACGATCATGGTTTGGGCCTGTTTTACTGCATCTGGGTCAGGACGGCTTGCCATCATTGATGGAACAATGAATTCTGAATTATATCAGAGAACTCCAAAGGAAAATGTCAGGACATCTGTCCATGAATTGAATCTCAAGAGAAGGTGGGTCATACAGCAAGACAACGACCCTAAGCACACAAGTCATTCTACCAAAGAATGGTGACTGGGTTAACTGGGTTCTCTTTATCTACTTTTAGGACTTGTGTGAAAGTTTTAGGTCATATTTATGGAGAAGTATATAAAATTCGAAATGGTTCACAAACTTAAGCACCACTGTAAATGAAATAATACAAAACTGATCATTTAAATGAATTTCCTTGGACACGAAGACAAATCTACCTGATTCCAGTTGAAGACCAGTCCTTCTGCTGTGTAGTCTCTGTCTTTGTACTCCTTAAAAAACTCACATCCTGAAACCAAGTAAAAAAATAACAGATTTTAATAGAAAGCAGTGCCTCTGAGAACAAAGATATAAATTAAAACAATGTCATGTAAATAGGGCTGTAGTCCTTGAGACTGAAGGTCTCGGACACTGGTCTTCTGGGAATCTCATTTGGTCTCGTTCGACACCCGCTGCAGTTTTGTCTTTTTATTTGTTTACTTATTTATTTCTGTTTAAGAAATTTTCCAAGGCAGTAAAGAACAAGTGTTGTTTTGCTTTACAATGGGTCTATCAAACCGCATATTAGTGTAGCAAACATTGTGTAGAAACAGCATCACACTTTGTGGTGTGCTAACATGACAGACCAAGAGTACAAGAGTGTGTGACAGAGCCAAACATGCCAACTCCAGGGATAAACAATATTTCAGTGCTATTTGATTCATAATAGATAAGTAGTATTCAAGCAAATTTGCAATATGCTTTAAAACAATATAAAGGTATCATTTCGGAAATCCGAAACTGATGTAGGAGAGTAATGTTATGGGCAGAGTGATAGTGTGCTCGTGGATAATGCAGCTTGCCTATCATCTTGAGAAGGTTTGTGTGAATAACAAAATAAGTGCTTATCACAGTGAGCAGGAGGTGCCACTCGAAATTGAGGGGCAAGTGGACGTTTCCTGACAGGTTGATTCATCATTACATTGAATGTGCGTATATATCTGTTAGTTATGTTAAGTAGATCAAAAAATACTTCAAAATAAAATACAAAATTAATCAAAAGGACAGTAAAAACAAAGCAAGAAATTAAGGAACGTATTAAAAAAAGATATCAATCTATCATGAGAGATGCAATGACTGCCAATTTTCTTGGCCGATTCCAGTTGTAAATATTTATAACCATATGATCAGAACGATTCCCCCAATTTAGGCCGATTACGATCGATTTTTTCTGTTCTAAGAATTATAAATACAGAAAATTTTTCATTTTTTTTTATGAGAACTTTTCTTTTTATGAGAAAAACTTATTGATTTTTTTTTTTTTTTTTTTTTTTTTTTTTTTTTTTTGCTAAAGAAAGACAGCAGGGTTGATGGCTTGTGCCTGGCTCTGTGGCCCTCTGTGCTCTCTTTGCCTTTGTTAGCCTTGTCAAATTCCATATATTCAGAGGGCTGTGATGCTGTTTGGAAAAGTCCTAAAATCTAAAATGCGTTGTTTCAAAAGTTTTTTTAAGTTGTTCCTCCGCTACTTATTTTCACTGTGCATGTATTGCAAACAGCACACTCTGAAGAGCTCCACACATGGCTGTGTCCGAAATAAATAGGGAGTTTGTTTAGTTGACCAAGTGAAACTCAAAACACAACTGAAATCCAACACTTCCTCATCATGAGGAGCGGTTTCAAACAAACACACGAGTGACTGAGCCGTGTACACACATGAACTGAATTCTGAACTAAAGCAATAGCAAATGTGACCGGCACAGAATTGGTTATATGAGACTGATCGGCCAATCAAGCTAAAAACCATCGATCAGTGCATCTCTACTATCCATAGCTGTCACCTGTCAGTACTGGAAAGCTAATTAAGAATAGAACTCGCAAATGAATTGTTTTGGTCGTAATGGGAACCATTTTAGTTGCAGTCAGGAACCCTGCTAAAACGTATTTAATCACTCTCCCCACTATCTAAATTGAGTCTGTGAATGACACTTTGACTGCACCTTCCACTTCCTACTTCTCAGTAAACAGCTCCACTTTGGTTCACACTCACAGTGAGACAGCAGAGAAGATTTTACTATTTTTATTTACACTCAGGATCTTACAGCAACAAACATTTAATAGGAAGTAACCTGAGGGGAGAACATGATGCACAAACTCACATGCATGCAACAGCCAAATATACACACCTGCGCTCTCCGTTTAGGTTACTTCCTTGTAAATGTTTCCTTCTTTAAGTGCCACACACACACACACACACGCAAGAGAGTGAGAGAGCAAACGAGCGAGCAAGAAAGCAAGCACGAAAGTCTCCTGAGCTGGTATTTTAAGCTACATTACTAAAATTTTGAAGACACCAGAATGAGCTATGGATTTTCCTACAGAGAAAAATGGATAAATAGCTCCTGATAGCCAAACTGTTATCTGGGTTTGACAGTACTTTAAGTTTCTTGTATGTTAGTCACTATATATAGTTAGGTTATATATAGTGTTACGCTGGTCAAAGTCAATCTACATAGCAGCATCTAAACTAATCTTATACTATTATATACTAATAGTATATACTAATATAACAGATTGCATCCTTCCTTCAACCATTTTAAAAAGATACCAACTACATTTTAGTGACTCCTTATACGCAAGTCAAAGTTTTCTACTTAATTTGTGAGCAAACAGACAGGCATCAACTCTACCTGGATAAGGCACAGAGAGCAATGTGAAGTCTGCATAGCGCTGGGCCTTGTCCACCTTCTCAGAAGAGGTGACACTGAAAATACACGGGAGGGAAAACTGAGAATCCAGGAAAACGGCTTTATTTAACATGTTACCATCTAACAAACATGTTTGTGAGTAAAACAGCAAGACAAAGTCAGCGTACTGACCCACTTATTTTAAAAAAATACACATTTGTGGCTAATTAGCTTAATCACACACTGAATACATGAGAAAAAGCAACAAGGCTATTAAAAATGTAATTTTCAAATTAACTGTCATCCATTTTCATACTCGCTTAATCCAATTCAGGGCAGCACGGGGATCAAGGCATCAACCAACAGTGCCAAACCAATGCAGGACAAACACACACACACACACACTATGGCACCTATAAAATGTCTTCTGCAGATAAATGCAATTTGAGGTTTCCATTTACACCTCGTCTGAGACCTACTGAGACCGAATTCCTTTAATCATTCAATTATAAATAAATACATTCAGATATAAATGTATTCCAATTGGGCGGCACAGTGGCACAGTCGTCAGCACGATCACCTCACGGCTCCAGTGCCCCCGTTCAATCCCGACCTCTGACTCCACCTGTGTGGTGTTTGCATGTCCCGTGTCGACATGGGTTTACCCCGGGTACTTGGTGTTTCTAAAGTGTCCCTGATGTGAGTATGTGTACGAGTATGCATGTGCCCTACAATGGATTGGTGTCCAGTCTAGGGTTGTTCCTGCCTTGTGCCCTGTACCGTCAACTAGGTAAAGGCTTTCCTGAGACCCTGATCAGGATTAAGGGAACGAAAAAATTGAATGAATGAATGTATTCAAATTACATGTTTGATTTCTGTCATAGTTTGACTGTCAGATCAAGTAACTGACCACGAAACCATACTTTTATACCCTTTCCTATACCAAAGTTAGTAATAACTCCAGAGCTCATTGTGTACATGTGTACACACACACACACAAAAAATTGTTATTCTGACGTTTTATCAGTTAGCAGAAGTTACAATGACTAAACAAGTGCAGTGTTCAAATAGCTAACCTATAACATACTAAAGTACATTTGGAACTGAACATACTTGAGGCCAAACTTGACCTTCTTATTCTCTACCATGAGGTCACAGATGTAGCGCACAGTCAGATACTTCAGCAGCTTAATGTCCGAACCCCTCACTTTATCAAACAGCTGTGAATCTCCATTCCTACAAACAGACATGGGGCAAGAGGACAGAAAGAAAGATCAAAAACAAATGGAGGAAGAAACAAGTAGGTTAAATACAGTCAAACATCCAGACACTGGTTCAGAACCCAAATACTCAAGTCAATCATTCCTCCTGAGTACTTATCTGCAGACTGAGTGGTGCTAACGGTTCAATATAAATTGCAGTAAAACAAAGTCGGTGTTTCAACATACTGTATTATTTTCGTATTAATCCATGTCATTACAATCAGTTAGACCAAAATGTCCATGCTCGTTTTCATATTACAGATGGGATGGGTATCAGATGAAATCACAAGTTTACTGTTTGGACACTGTGCATTTCCTGGTCACAATGCATTTAATAATCTGATAACTGCAGAAAATCAGATTTGGTCAGTAATCCAATCAACAAGGTTAAATGCACATGGGTAATCAAATATCAGATCGGAAAGCTCCATGTTTACATGACTCATGAAATAATTGGATTTTTACTTTGCAACCAGCCAATAATCTCACAGAAGGATGTGACAAACTTCAAACTTTAATAATTACAGTTTAAATAAAACCATTAATTTCCTGGAGCGTGTACTGCGTTTTGGTGTTTGGTATCCATTTGCAGGTGATAGATTTAATTCATGGGTTGCCAGATCCTAAGAGAGAAATAAGCCACCAGGTCTGTGGAAACCCCAAGGCCCAAAAGAAGCAAGGATTCTTAGAATAAGAGGACCTGGCAACCGTCTTTGAATCTGTTAGCCACGACCCCAACAAAAATCCAGCTCTCTTTATCGGATTTCTTAATCTGATTTCTAGATCCGGGTATGCTGTTTACATGACCACTTTAACAATCAGACAACTGCAGAAATCTGATTATGACAGGACTATTACTTGGTTGCCAATGCACTCACTGATTCTGTGGCAATAAATTCATATCATCATCTTTAGCAATTGGCATTACAAGTTTTACAACTGTTAGAAAAGTGCACTAGCAATATGACCAATTCCTCATCAGTGTTACGGAAAAGGTTATTAAAAAAAAGCCCTTTTTACCTTTTTATTACAAAGTCTAGAGCTAATCTTCATACCTAACTGCGGTATCATCCTCTGGTACTTCTTCTGCTTCTGCCCACATGTCATCTGAACCCCCTAAAAGAAAAGAAAACAATAAGAAGAAGTTCCCACTCGCTAATTTGCACAAAAATTTCACTTCTCTAATAGAGTGCTTTTTACAGAATATAGCATCATATGATTTCCTTCCATATACACCTCTGGGAGAAAGAAAAATGGCCCAAACCCAAAACTGCAAAATATTGAGAGTGTAATTGTCTCAACCACAAATGATTGACCAGTAAACTAACAATAATTAAACAAACAGACAAAGTAACTTCGTATGCTTTTTCCCCCTCTATTTCCTAAATTGTCTTGTGGATAGGTTTGTGGGCGGCTTTTCACAGAAATAAGAATCAATGCTGTTCCACTCAATGGAAATGGCTTCAAACTGGGAAACATGTTTCCCAGTTAGTTTGTGTTTAATGTGAGACTACATATTCTCTGTATGGTTCAAATTTGGACTCTGACCAGCCTTAAACATGGACTTGTTCTCAATCAATTTCTCTGTGGTCTTCGCAGCACGAGCATTGGCTTGTCGAAAAATAACATGATCAATCATTTTTTAGGAAAAAATTTTTTAGGAACCAAGCCTTGCATTCCAACACATTAACTGACTTTTCACAGTGAAGAAGCTCACTAGTACCAGCAGGTAAAAAGGGTCCCTTTACACCTTTACCTCCATGTGTAAATTAATTTCGTTTTATATCACACATTTTAATCTTTCATGATTAAAATGAAAAGATTAAAAAGTTAACTGCAGAAACAAGCAGTGATGAGCAAATGGAGGCACAGGTCTCAGGAGTGCATTTTCTTAGGGCTTGCTAATTTTCTGATCTAATATTTGTTGTTAGGAACATTAAATGCTGAATATTTTGCTATTTTAGATTTCTCTGAACAGGACTGTAGTTGGACAATTTCTCCTAACAGCTGATCATATTAGATAGTGCTGATGGTTTACTGCCCCAGTCTTACAGATGTCAGTGCTCATGCTGTTTCCTATCTCACCAGATTCAAGCCAACAGCTAATTAGCAAGCTTAAACTGGGTATAATAGAGGAGAGAATGCATGAAAATGTGTTTGGGAGGGGGAGACCATGGCCAGGATTGAGAAACACTGCTTTGCACTTTCCTACTAGCCTTTGAAAACCAGGCCACTGCAAAATGTATGATTTTCTGCGTTAAACTGTTTGACATTTAAATAAATCAAACAGTAGCATTTATTATGAAGTAGGGAATCCTTGATAACTGTAGTGCCACATAACCGTAGTCCTCATAAGAAAAGGAAGTAAATTCTCAGTTTTATGAACTAAGTAAGGGTTTTCCAATGTGGGGGCATGGAAGATTACAAGATATTTAGGTCCAAACATACACAACTGAGTGATTAAAACCGCAGTTATCCTGTCCTGCTGGTTGTCTACTCATATCAAAATCCATAAAGTGCATCATATCAAGTGCATTATTTTGGGAAGGGGCACAAGCCCTAAACTGGCTGAAAACCCAGTCCACTAAAGGATCAACACAGTGAATGTGAACTTTCAGAAATGCCAAAGAACTAAATATACTGATGTAAAAGGCTGGTTGCAATGAGATTTTACCTGAGAAGATGTAGTTGTAACCAGTCCGTCCATATAGCTCCCCCCAACCTGCCAGCGTGGACGACCGACACACGTGCTACAACAGATCCAAAACTTTGTTTAGACCAATAAATATACAGTCTGTTACAGCTAAAATACCATTACAACGACTCTCAATAAATATAGACCAGGCAGACCTTAATTGCAAATGCTCACTTAAAATAATTGAAGCATGTCTATACAAGATATGTAGGTTGTCGTGGGTAGCAATCCTTTTAATAAGAAGTAGCAGTACCTTTCCATTGTATAAGATGACTGGACAGACAAATCGCCCCCTGCAACGGGCCATCTTACTGCGATTCACTAGATCCTGCAGCTTGTTGATTTGTACTGTACTCTCAAAACTAGAACAAACAGAGAATAGACTGAAATGCATCATAGAAACACAGATGATTCAAGACAATACACACATTACACTCATGTTAACCTCAGTTGCCATACATACAACACCTGGGCAGGTGCCAAGTCAAACATTGGACACTGCTATGTGTCAGCACTCTTACTGGAGAATATAGGCTCAAATATTCATCAGGCCATCACAAAGCATATCAAAGCACTACCAGGACATCTGATCCTTCTATCATTTTCAAGCTGTGTTTATCCGAGTAGAATTGCTTGTTCTAATCTATGAGTGTGTAATGTACAATTATGCCTGAAAGTTTGTGAGCCCTGAATACTGAATCATACTTGGTCATAAGAAAATGATCCATTACTCGTGAGAAGCAAAAGTACATGAATCTTTGTTTAATAGTTATGTTTATCATTTAAGATGTCAGGACATTAGAGTAGTTATATATTAGGAAACAATGGTGTGTTGAGGTCCAGGAGAAAAAAAGTGGACAAAAGAAAGACTAAAAATGGCCTTCTCAACATTATTCTAAGCTCCCAGGTCAGCTATCAACAGACTGTTTTTTTACAGTGACCTTTAAACTTAACACTTTAATCTTTCGCAACAAAAACATGTGGTTATTGATGGGGAAGGTTATATTACATTTAATTGTGAGGGTCCAAAACAATGTGCATTCATATTTTCCTTTTTATTACTTGAATCTACAAAGGCCTGTGGGGAAAGACAGGACAGATGCATTTAAAAATGGAAAAAGTCCTGTATGTAAGCATGAAGGACTCTTTATATTCAGACTGATAGACGCAACTAATATGTCATAGTAGTTGCATCTATCAATATGAATACATGGTCAGAAGTAGGATGTCACACAGCAACTTAGCATTCGATCAAAAAAAAAAAAATCCAAGATTTTGGACCCTCTGACTGACTATACAGTGTGTGCGTCTTCAACCTATTATTATTATTAACGTGAATTACAACCAAGTCAAAACAGCCCCATTATGAGTGCTGCTAATTGACTGCATGTTTGCAATTCTATGGACATTGGCAGGTTTAAAGTCCAGTAGTATGTGGAAGCAGTGACAGGCTCGCATTCAACCGCCTGTTTATTTACTGCTGAACAAGCACAGCATTTCCAACTCAACTTATGTTGGTTACACATTAATAGCAAGGCTTTGAAGCAAGGTCTTATTACCTTTCTTTATTAGACTCCGTGCATTCATACTCCAGATAGACTATGTGGCGTGGGTAGTGGCCACACACCTCTCCGTTGCTATTCTGAATTACGCTGTACTTGTAGTCACGACCGAACAGTTCCAGGCATCGCTTCTCTATTCTCTCCACCTGTTAACAATGACGTGTTTAAATACACTTCACAGATGTTACTTCTCGATTCTCTTTTCTTGTCAACATTGTTAGGCAAAGTATGCTTGATGACATCTAAAAAAGTGACAGCAGAAGTGGACTTCAAATTCTGAAAAATAACATGATGTGTCACACATTGTCATAAAAAACCGGAATTGTACCCTTAAGGTCTGTTTCAAAAACGTGGAATATGACTAGTCTTAAGACTTCATTTACCTATCAGTAATCAAATGCATTTGAGTCTGTGGTATGACATTTAACATTTACAGCATTTAGCAGATGCCCTTATCCAGAGCGACTTACAATTGATACAGTCTTACAATCCAAGCAATTGTGGGTTAAGGGCTTTGCTCAAGAACCCACAGTGACAGCTTGGCAGAGGTGGGATTTGAACCCTGGACCTTCTGGTCTATAGGCCATTGCCTTAACCACTAGGCTACCACAGTACCACAGTATAATGTTTTCGATTTGAAGTGTCAAATAAATAAAAATGCTGACTAGTTTAACTTTCTTACAGAAATTCCTGAACTTTTTCATGGCTGCACAAACTTTCTACTTAGATGTACAGCTACAAAGCCAGCTTTACACAGTTCCTTCATTTGTTCATGTCTAAGCTTGAGGTTTTGCTGAGATAGATACCGGCATCAAACATGAGATGTTTACTGGGTTGCTAACTGCGTCATGTGACTCATTCCGGACGAGGGAAAGACTTGGGATTGCTGGTGTCAAGTGTGCAAGTAGACGGTCTAAAGAGGGCTCTTACCCGTGGTGTAATCTCCTTGGCTCTGTACTGCGTCTTTGAAAACAACTCGATCAGATCCATGATCTCTTCGCTCTTGCGCGCTGAGGCTCCAGAAGCGCTCATACTCACGGGCTCCACCATCGCGCCGCGAGCTGCCGCCGCCTGATGCTCGATGCGAACTCGGCCTCCCTCAAAAAGCGCCGCTCCGTGAGACCGGGGGCCGCCGCCAGGCCATGCCTTCCCGGCCAGCTTCTTCCTCACCGCCCGCTTTAGGGGGCCGGAGCCGGGTAGCCGCCGAGAGGTCAGGGTACCGGCAGTCTGAACCTCCCTACACTGCTGCTGCGTTAACTAGCCGCGCAACAGCTAGTTAACCTGCTCACAAGAACAGAGCACTAACGAAGTGCTGAGCGGAGAACAACCACAGCCTATATAACTATCTTAAACATTCATAAACTAACAGTTCTGTCCGTTCACAGACGGAAGCTCATAGTTTCATCCAAACATGACGTGTCATATTCTTTGAGGCTGCATACATGCGCACACCGCTAGCACAGATGATCCAGACAGACTCTCCTTAGGAAATCCTCAGGACTCCCCCGGCCTACTCACGTTCCTCAATGTCACGTCTTCATTTTTAAACGGAAAACAAAACAAACGCGAATAATCCATACGCCTCCGCAAAATGATGACTTGTCTTAGGTCGGACAAGAACAGCAGCAAGCCAATATACTGCTCTCCCTGTATACAATCCGCCGAGTTATGAGTCTCACAACCCGAGTAGCAGACCTGGAACTGCAGCAAGTAGTAAACAGGAAACTAACACGCTCACGTGACAGGCAACCCTAATCTGACGTCACGCTGTCACTCACACGCCCACGTCATGCGCTTGTTCTGATGTGTGTCTGATGTACAGTGGTGCTTGAAGGTTTGTGAACCCTTTAGAATTTTCTATATTTCTGCATAAATATGACCTAAAACATCATCCGATTTTCACACAAGTCCTAAACGTAGATAAAGAGAACCCAGTTCAACAAATGAGACAAAAATTTTATACTTGGTCATTTATTTATTGAGGAAAATGATCCAATATTACACATCAGTGAGTGGCAAAAGTATGTGAACCGCTAGGATTAGCAGTTAATTTGAAGGTGAAATTTGAGTCCTGTTTTCAATCAATGGGATGACAATCAGGTGTGAGTGGGCACCCTGTTTTATTTAAAGAACAGGGATCTATCAAAACCTGCTCTTCACAACACGATTGTGGAAGTGTATCATGGTACGAACAAAGGAGATGACTGAGGACCTCAGAAAAGAGCTGTTGATGCTCATCAGGCTCTGAAAGGTTACAAAAACATTTCTAAAAAGTTTGGACTCCACCAATCCACAGTCAGACAAATTTGACAAATGGAGGAAATTCAAGACCATTGTTACCCTCCCCAGGAGTGGTCTACCAACAAGGTTCAGTCCAACAGCAAGGCGTGTAATAATTGGCGAGATCACAAAGGACCCCAGGGTAACTTCTAAGCAACTGAATGCCTCTCTCACATTGCCTAATGTTAATGTCCATGAGGCCACCATCAGAAGAACACTGAACAACAATGGTGTGCATGACAAGGTTCCAAGGAGAAAGCCGCTGCTCTCAAATAAGAACATTGCTGCTCATCTGCAGTTTGCTAAAGATCACGTGGACAAGGAAAACACTACATTCCAGCATAAGAACCTTATCCCATCTGTGAAACATGGTGGTCGAAGTATCATGGTTTGGGCCTGTTTTGCTGCATCTGGACCAGGACGGCTTGCCATCATTGATGGAACAATGAAGTCCGAATTATATCAGAGAATTATAAAGGAAAATATCAGGACATCTGTCCATGAACTGAATCTCAAGAGAAGGTGGGTCATGCAGCAAGACAACAACCCTAAGCACACAAGTATTATTCTACCAAAGAATGGTTAAAGAAGTATAAAGTTGATGTTTTGGAATGGCCAAGTCAAAGTCCTGACCTTAATCCAATCGAAATGTTGTGGAAGGACCTGAAGTGAGCAGTTACTGTGAGGAAACCCACCAACATCCCAGAGTTGAAGCTGTTCTGTACGGAGGAATGGGCTAAAATTCCTCCAAGCCGGTGTGCAGGACTGATCAACAGTTACAGGAAATGTTTAGCTGTAGTTATTGCTGCACAGAGGGGTCACACCACATACTGAAAGCAAAGGTTCACATACTTTTGCCAGTGTACAGTTCTGCTGCTGATTGAAAGTGTGTGAAAATATTATAGGCTACTTAGGTCATTTATTTATTGATCCAGTGAATGGCCAAATATTTCAAATCTTTATGACTTTTAGGATTCGCAGTAAATTTGAATGTGAAGTTAGGGTCAAATGTTTTCAGTCAATGGGATGACAATCAGGTGTGAGTGGGCACCCTGTTTTATTTAAAGAGCAGGGATCTATCAAAGTCTGCTTTTCACAACACGTTTGTAAAAACGTATCAATTCACAAACAAAGGAGGTTTCTGAATATCTCGGGAAAGGAGTTGGTGATGCTCATCAGCCTCTGAAAGGATACAAAACCATCTCTAAAGAGTTTGGACCATTGAGAATCAGATGTAATGTGCACATCTGTGGCAGGTACATCTGTACATGTGGTGGAAATTTAAGCCCAATGTTACAGGCGTGGTCCCGAGGAGGAAATAGTCAGCAAGATCACAACAGGAAGCCAGAGTAACCTCTTAGCAACTAAATGATTCTCCCCCACTGGCTAATGTTCATGACTCCTCCATCAGGAAACTCTGTTTATTATTTGTTCTTTAACATCACATCAGCATCAATGGTTATATTCATGACAGAAGATAGATATCAACACACTAGTCATAGACCAATTTAGAGTAACCAGTCAACTTAAGGCATGTCTTTGAAATGTGGGGGGAAATCGGAGTACCTGGAGTAAACCCACACGGATGCAAGGAGGACATGCAAACTCCACACTGGCCAATTCTGTGGTCGGGATTGAACCAGGAATCTCAGAGCTATCAGGTGGGTGCGCTAACCACGTGCACCACTGTGGCGACCTCAAAAAACACTGAAAAACAATGGTGTACATCGCAAGGTTACAAAGAAGAAGCCATTACTCTCCAAAAAAAACACTGCTGCCCATCTGCAATTTGCTAAAGATTACATGAACAAGCCAGAAGGTGATTGGAAAAATACTTTGTAGGTGAATGAGACCAAAATATTTCTTTGTTTAAATGAGACCTGTTATGCCTGGAGAAAGTAAAACACTGCATAAGAAATTTATCCCATCTGTGAAAAATGGGAAATAGTGGTGATAGTATCATGATACTCTCTGGGCCAGGACGACTTGCCATCATTGATGGAACAATGAACATTGAATTATACCAGCAAATTCTAAAGGAAAATGTCAGGACATCTGTCCATGAACTGAATCTCAAGAGAACCAGGGTCATGGAGAACAGCAACAAACCCAAGCACACAAGTCATCCTACAAAGAATGATTAAAAAAAAGTCAAAGTTCTGACTTTAATCCGATAGAAATGTTGTGAAAGCACCTGAGGCATGGAGTTCATGACCAACATCCCAATGTTGAAGCTGTTCTATACAAAGGCATATGCTAAAATTCCTAGAAAGCTGACCTGCAGGGCTGATCATCAGTTATCAGAAATGTTTTGCTACAGTTATTGATGCATAAAGTGGTCACAACATATAGTGAAAGCAAAGGTTCATGACTCAGAGATATGTAATACTGGATCATTTTCCTCAATAAATAAATGACAAATAATAATAATGATAATAATAATAATAATAATAATAATAATAATAATAATAATAATAATAATAATAATGGTGTCTCGCTTGCTTAACTGGGTTCTCTTTATCTACTTTTAGGACTTGTGTGAAAATCTGATGATGTTTAGTTCATATTTAGACAGAAATATCAAACATTCGAAAGGTTTGGCAAACATTCAAGCACCACTGTATGAGTTGTGTCATATTACACATATTGTAAGCATTTTCAGAATTATGCTGACCACATACAGATACAAGTCCCAAAAGTCCAGCTTGATAACAAAAATAAAAGTACAGAACCTGCTCAGTATTTCCACCATTTTTCTTAAGATTCCCTTTTACACAGATTTTACAAACATCCACAATCATGTTTCCACTGTGCAGTGATGATGATGTATCTTATGTTAATGGTGATAATATCAGCATTACCCAACTATCATTCTGCCATATTTGCCTGACATGTTGACAAGCCCTTCACATATGGTTAATTTTTCTAAAAAGAAAATGGTTATTATTTGTGATGTAATTTTAGAAAACTAATTAATGGAAATTTAGGGAAAATGGATGAAATTAAAGTACAGGTATGTGTCATTTAATGATAGCAATACATTCTCTTAAACAAGACATTTATAGAAATGGTCACTGACTAGACATTACCATAGTCACATAGTCTTTTTCTGCTACTTTAATGTCAATATAAAGGGTATTTTCACAAAAAAAACTTCATGCAAAAGATATGTAATGTGTCAGAGATACCACTGAAACCATGAGTGGAACACCACTCATCAGTTACAAGCCCACATTAACAATCACACACACACACAAACACACATACACACACACACGCTAGAACCAAAATATGAACGCGGACAATGGAATATACACATAAATAGACACCACGCTGGCTGCACACAATCAAAACATAATGAGTCCACTTGAATAAACACTAATTTCCAGAACAACAAATGCAATATTTACTTTTAAACACTTTAAACCTTTAAGTAGATAAATCCAGCACGGCAATACCAGTAGGAAGTCACAGTGGTCAAAAGGCTGGTGCTTGGCACTTCTAGGTGTTTGTAGGTGAAGCCGGCACAGAGCTTGTTGTGTTAAGCAGATTACGATATTTTTCATTTTACGTCTCTTGCTTGTGTCTGTACCCTAAATGAGTGCAAGAGTGTCAGTGTGCAACACAGACATAGTTTCTACTTATGCACGTAATTAATGCAAAGTAAATCAATAGTCATGAAAATAAAATAAATAAAAAATAAATAAACAAAACATGAAAGTATGAGGTAAATAATATTTATGGCAGTAAAATACACATGCTATACCTTAAACCTGGTTTTGTAACCTTTTCCAGCCTGATGAGCATCTACAAATTTTTCCTGAGGTCCTCAGAAATCTCCTTTGTTCGTACCATGACTCTCTTCCACAAACATGTCTTGTGAAGAGCAGACTTTGATAAATCCCTGTTCCCTCACACCTGATTGTCATCCCATTGACTGAAAACACCTGACTCTAATTTCACCTTCAAATTAACTGCTAATTCTAGAGGGTCACATACTTTTGCCACTCACTAATATGTAATATGGATAATTTTCCTCAATAAATAAATGACAAAGAATAATATTTTTGTCCAATTTGTTTAACTGGGTTCTCTTTATCTACTTTTAGGACTTGTGTGAAAATCTGATGATGTTTTAGGTCATATTTATGCAGAAATATAGAAAATTCTGAAGGGTTCACAAACTTTCAAGCACCACTGTATATCAGCCAAACCAAATGACAGCCTTACAATCAACAAAATTGAGGATTTTGTAAAGTAAATAAAAGATTAATTTAATATTAAGGTAATTTAATATTCTTTTACTTAACTCAGATAAAACTGAGGTTTTATTAGTGGGACCCAAGGCTATGAGAGACAGGTTGGCTACATTTATTCTAAATCAAGATGGCTGTCCAGTATTGCCCAGTCCATCTGTAAAAAACTTAGGGGTCACATTTGATTTAGATCTCTCCTTTGATGCTCATATTAGCAGCATCACTCGAATTGCTTTCTTTCAATTACGTAATATCGCTAAACTTAGAAATATCCTCTCTTTTAACGATGCAGAGAAACTTGTTCATGCGTTTATAACCTCAAGGTTGGATTACTGTAACGCTTTACTTACTGGATGCTCTAGTAAATCTATAAGTAAACTTCAATTAGTTCAGAATGCAGCAGCTCAAGGGTTAACTCATACTAGAAAATTTGATCATATCATCACTATCATCATTACACTGGTTACCAGTAAAATTCCACATTGATTACAAAATACTTCTTGCAACATATAAAGCTCTACATGGCCCTGGCCCCCACATTATCTGAGTGAACTCTTAGAGTCCTTATAATCCAGTCTACTTCGTTCGCAGGTTGCAGGACTTCTTTTAGTTCCTAGAATTAAAAAAGTCACAGCAGGGGGAAAGGCTTTCTCATACAATGACCCCCAACTATAATTATCTTTAATTATTAAAGATAATTAACTTCCCACTTTAGTGTGTGAGTCAGACACTCTCTAAATTTTTCAGTCTAGGCCAAAGACATACTTATTTAGACAGGCTTTTGACTAGAATTAGACTGGGATGCATGGCTCAGGTTACTGGAACTGGAGTCTGGGGTCCTGTCTGGCTTGCCTGCCTTGTCCTTTAGCCACGAATGTCTGGTGGGCGGTCCGGCTGGGCTGGGCTTTGGTCCTCATTATCATGACTTGTGCATTGCTGGGGAGGTGGGTTTCTGATGTCTCATGTGATCCCTCTTGGCTGTGTTATCTTCCGGTTCTCCTCTTTCTAGCTATGTTGCTATAGCTAACGCTGCCGGGGCCTCATGCTACACATGGCATCAGTAATTGTTAATACACTCTTAATCAATAACTACTTTTTCTGTTTTCTCTTCAAGCTTGTGTTCCTGTACCAGTTCCAGACCCACTTAGTAACATGTTCATCTGCTTCAGCTTTACTCAAGTTGTTTCCGACATCAGCTCCAGCCCCACCATACCCAGGCCACACCAGAGGACAGTAGCTCTCTGCCTCCTCCGGTTGACTGGGGATGAAGTGCTTTCAAGGACTTTCCTGTCGAGGACTCAAGAACCTAGAGTCACTCTGTATCGTACTAGATAATGCCAATATGCATATGTTTACATTATTTTAGTGATTATTATTATAAGACTTATTTGATTAAGTAAATTAGTTTCACTCTGACATTTATCATCTATGCCACCCAAGGAGGATGGGTCCCTTTTTGAGTCTTGGTCCTCCCAAGGTTTCTTCCTCATAACATTTAGGGAGTTTTTATTTTCCACTGTTACCTTATGCTTGCTCAATTTTGGATTGGCCATAGATATTAGAAGATAATCTAAAATTGTAAAGTTGCTTTGAGACAATGCTCCATTGTAAAAAGCACTATATAAATAAATCTCACTTGACTGTAAAAAAAAAATAATTAATTAAATTTTCCTTTGGGTTTCACAAAAGTCATTGTTATTATTGTAATATAAATATTAGTATCACATTGTAACGGTCTAATGTGCCAGACATGAAGACATGATTGGCTGTGTCTGAGGAAGGAGAGGTGATCATCCCCCGGGCACTGCAGCAGAGCATGCTTAAGCCTCACTTTGTGTTCTCTTGGGAAAGACGCCAGAGACTCTAACCAACCCTAACCAGTGAAAAACAGGGTTAAAATGTGTGAAAATGCAGTCCAGTGTGAGGTCCAATAAATAAATGATTTACAGTATTGTGTTGGATAGCTTATTCATGAATAGAGCAAAAAGCAATTTTTGCTCTATTCATTCAAAATATTTTTTGGCATTATATTTGGCATTATAAAAGTCAGGGCAACACGGTGGTACAGTGGCGTCACAGCTCAAGAAACCATTCGATTTGTATGTTCTCCCCATGTCTGCATGGGTTTCATCTGTGTACTTTGGTCTTCTCCCACATTCCAAAGACATGCTCAAGACCAATGGGCATCTCAAGTGCCCTAATGTGAGTGAGTGTGTGTTTGTGTGTGTGCTCATGTATGACATGTGGCCTGCCATAGACCGGCTCCCTGTAAATTGTTAGTTCTTGGCCCCTCCCACGAGCCTGACCTGGATTAAGCAGCTATAGAAAAGAATGAATGAACAATATAAACAATAATTACATACAAGTTGTCGAATGACTAGATGGAATAAATGATATTTTTCACTCTGGTAGGCTAATGAATGTTGCGAAATGCCATAAAGGTGGAAGATGGAGAAGATTCCGTTGGGACTATCTGTGTTTTCACGCCGTTAAAAACATCTAATTCAGAAGTCCCGGTATAGTTGAACGATGGGAAACCGCTGGTTTATTGAAATCCCTGCAACAACCACAGCGCGCGCCAACACCTAGCCCCCCCCCCACCCCCCACCCCCTCATTGTGAGCGCGCGCGAAGGAGGAGGCAGCTGGAAAACGGAGGAAGATCCGTGTGGGGAAAATCACTGAAGCGGATTTCTGGCAACCCGTATGTGTACATCACCCTAGCACGAGTCGGTAAGCTGGATGTTACGAGAAGAAGCGTCACCTTTGGTTTGTAGGTCGTTGTTATAATAGTGAGAATGAGCGACGCCTGGCACGCGGTGTAGCCCTGCGCTCAGCGTCCATCAGCGCATCCCGAGTCCTGTCAGATCTGATGGGAGTCACAGCGGATCCATCACTGATACAGAGACTGCGCTGAAACGGAAAGACAACGAGGAGAAAACCATGCAGCCCGCCGTTTTATCTATGGATATGTTTGGTGTTGCAATGTGATTCTGTGATTCGGCTGCTTCTTTGCACTAAAAGCGGAGGAGGGGGACTGGACCGGATTGCTCGTCATTTTCTCCCCTATTAAACCACGCTCCTGGTCGAATTTAAAGATCGGTTGTGATGTAGCACAAGGTCTGACATCAAGCATCGATCGAAGCGGGGCTTGCCTGTAATCAGCTGAATCTGTGTTCTTGTTGGTCGTCGGCCTTCGGATACGCATTTTTTGAGGGAAGCCAGCGGGGCAGATAGGGGGAGATAGAGACGTGGGGGAGAACGCTTTAGAAGTGGGAGAGCACGCAAGAGAGGAGGAGTAAAATGCTGCCTTCGCAAGAAGCTTCGAAAATCTACCATGACAATTACATGCGCAACTCGAGGGCCATCGGCGTGCTGTGGGCCATCTTCACCATCTGCTTCGCCATCATCAACGTGGTGGTGTTCATCCAGCCTTACTGGATAGGAGACAGCGTGAACACGCCGCACGCCGGTTACTTCGGCCTCTTCCACTACTGCGTGGGCGAGGGCAGCTCGAATCGAGAGCTCACCTGCCAGGGCACCTTCTCCGACTTCAGCTCCATCCCATCGGCCGCCTTCAAGGCCGCTTTTTTCTTCGTGCTGCTCTCCATGGTGCTCATCCTGAGCTGCATCGCCTGCATGGCACTCTTCTTCTTCTGCAACACCGCCACCGTTTACAAGACGTGCGCCTGGATGCAGCTGCTCTGCGGTAAGGATTTCTGTTTGGGTTTTATTTCTTTGTGTGTGTGGGAGGTTATGGTACATACTGGATACCAAGGGTTTGAAGTGGATCATTCCAGTGGACATTCCAAGAGTAGACAGGAGGCTGAATGATACTCCAGGGAATTAAAAAACATGTAATGTGTGAATTGGCATGTTCTGTCACATTTTATTATTGGGAAGTATACTAGAGCAGTACTCATCCAACATAATTTGGTGGCCTTCATGTCTTAGCATACATGATAACTAACTGCAGAGATGAACCTGATGTATTTCAGTAGGAAAATGATCAAACTCTGCTAGACTCTGTCCCCATGAACCTGACAAGACTGGAGTTGTGAAATCTGGTCTGTAAACAGGGTACGACTCATTGCTGGGTTGGCACCACAATGGTAGGTCTATATTTTTTGCACAGAGGAGAGAAACTTCAGAGAAACATCATGAAAGCATGTGGATCGTAAGGCCATCATTGTACCACAGAGGATGCAATTACATTTCGAAAAATACACGCATTGGCCACTTTATTATATATTGCTTGCAACTCAAGGCATTTCGGTATGGAGTCATGGTCAAGACAACCTGCAGAAGTTCAAAGCGAGCATCAGAATGATGAAGGAAGGTGATTTAAGTGACTTTGAACATGGCATAGTTGTTGGTGCTAGACCGGATGGTCTGGTTATTTCAGAAACTGCTGAACTGCTGGGATTTTCACACACACAGCCCCGGTTTACAGAGAATGGTAAAAAAAAAAAAACCCAGAAAATATCCAATGAGCGACAATTCTCTGGGCGAAAGAGGAGAATGGCTCATGCTGATTGAAAGGCAACTGTAACTCAAATAACAACTTGGTTGTTACAACCAAGGTATGCAAAAAACACAGCATGCCGAACCTTGAAGCTGATGGGCTACAGCAGCAGAAAACAAGCAACAGAGGCTACAGCTCCTGCAGGCTCACCAAAATGGGAAAACAGGAGATTGTAAAAACATTGTCTGGTTTGATGAGCCATTTGACATTTGAATGGTAGGGTTGGAATTTGGCATAAACAACATGACAGCAAGGATCAATCCTGCCTTGTATCAATGGTTCAGGCTGATGCTGGTGGTGTAATTGTATGAGGGATGTTCTTCTTGCCAAACTTTGTGCTTCTTAATACCAATTAAGAAACATTTAAACTGCTCAGTCTACCTGAGTATTGTTGCTGACAATGCCCATGCCTGTATGACCACGGTGTACCCATCTTCTATGTGCCATATCACAAAGCTTAAATCATCAAGTTTTTTTTTTACATGACAATGAGTTCACTGTACTCAAATGACCTCCACAATCACTATATCTCAATCCAATAGCCCACCTTTGGGAGAGTCACATCATGGATGGGCGGCCAACAAAGTTTCAGCATCTGTGTGATGCTATGATGTAAATATGGACCAAAATATCTGAGGAATTGTTCCAGCACCTTGTTGAATCTATGCCACGAAAAATTAAGGAGGTTATAAAGGCCAAAGGGGGTCCAATCCGGTACTAGCAAGATATACCTGATGAAGTGGCTGGTGAGAATATACCTGTACTGTTGTCTTTCAAACACTGACTCTATAGAGCAGTAGAATGGCTACTGTGCCATTCATTCATTCAAGTTGCCATGTCTAAGGTTATATCATCTTGCTGAACAATACCTTGTTAATATGATTTATGCATACTACAACCAAATAATTCTTTATTGTTCATTTCTGTAGTATAGGTGTGTCATCATATACACAGAACACACAGAAAAATCCCAGATTGTTAAATACATTGACACCTACACTAAGCGCTAATCGTGCACACTTCCAGCTAATGGCAAACAAGTGTAGATTAATTAGTTCCTAAAGCTAATTTTCCACAATCTGTTAATGCAGGTGTTAGGAATGAGCAAAACAGTCAGTGAAACTATACTTGACTGACGTAAGACATGTGGTATCAGTTTCTGGCTTAAGACGTTGGTGTTTGTATTTTAAAGATGAGGTCTTGGACTTTAAAATAGTTAAATACAAATAAAAAGGTGCTATCACAATCCTAACTCAGGGAAAGTGTATGCATTCTATATTAAAGAATGCACAAGGTGGGCATTAACAATCAGCTGTAAGCAGTAGCATAAGCAGTAGCAAATGCCAAGGCACAATACTGATGCAACCATGGCACTTTGTCATAAAATATATGTGCACAGATTTAAGGAAGAGCTGATATCATGTCTCGTGTGGTATGTAGATAATATTTGATAATGTTATTTGATGGACAGGATGCTGATGGATACAAGTGTAAATGCCCTGTAGCAACTGTGTGGATGAAATCTGATATGATGATCTGAGACGTTAGCACTGGATTTGTTGGGTCACAGAGTGAGAGAGTGAGTGTGTGTGTGTGTGTGTGTGTGTGTGTGTGTGTGTGTGTGTGTGTGTGTGTGTGAGAGAGAGAGAGAGAGAGAGGGAGAGAGAGAGAGAGAGAGAGAGAGTTAGCAAAGCATGTTACTTACTAGCCATGAAAGTGCATATGATTGTTGCTTATTCTCATTTTGAATCAAATCACTCGTGCACTTTCATCCAGAAGTGACCTTTATGTAGTTTTCTTGTGCTGTCTCCCTGTTTGAAAGGTCATTCTGTTTGTTTGTTTGAAATGAGATGTTAGCATTAATGTGGCCTTTAAAGATATTCCAACATCTGTGAGTATGTTACTCTCACCTTTACTTCTCTCTGCCATTGACTCACAGTGGTAAATTTCAGGAGAGATCATCACTATCTCTGAAGGCTATGCCTCCATATAGTGAGAACCCTGCTCTGAGGGGTCAAAAATAATGGCCATTTGGTACAACTGTTTTCTAAAGTCATAATGTTTTACTGTAGCACATTTAGTAAACCAGAACGATACAAACAGTGAATTTATCAGTGAGCTGCCCAGTTATCCAGATGTTATAAAGTAGCTGAATTACAAAAACTAAACACAATGTAAGTAAATAATAAACAAGCAAAAAGTTAGCGGCACGGTGGCTCGGTGGGTAGCACCATCACCTCACAGCGAGAAGGCTCTATGGGTTTGGTCACAGGTGGAGCAGTCTTTGGTTCCTCCCCTGTCCAACATGGGTTTTACTCCGGATACTCCGGTTTCCTCCCACGGTCCAAAGACAATTCGTGTTAGGTTAGGGTTTTGGTTTCTATAAAGCGCCCCTAGTGTGTGTTTGAGTGGTTGGTATGAGTTATGTGCCCTAAACAATTATTGGCACCAGTCTAGGGTTGTTTTCCTGCCTTGCGCCCGGCTCTTGCTTGTCCCCGTTGCGCTTTCTGCCTTCGTCTTCTCATCGGGCCCTGCATCCCTGTCCAGTATCATGTGGATAAGAATATTAAATGAATGACAAGCAAATAATCTTATGCAATCATAATTTTAATGTTTTAACTTGATTTAGTAAGTACACTAAGTGGGCGTTGCTGCCGTGGTTTACATTTCCTAGGGTAAAAGAGCAAAAGTTTTGTTTTCGAGAGTTCCTATTTTTAAAGGCAACTTTGAAGTGAATGTTTTAAGTCATATATATCATGTGGTATAATCAATGTCTAAAGTTCTGTCTATACTGTCATAAATCATGTCTACCCCCTGCACCGCTTCCAAAACATATCTACTCACTTCATTCCCTACATACACAGTGTGGAAGGTAGGTGACACAGAACAACAGATAAAGCTAATCCAACAAGTGTGTTGATTTCCAGTTATACACGAGTCTTAGTAAAACTAAAAGAATATACAAAAATACAATAAAACAAATGTTCATAACAGGCAATATAATATTTAAGGTATATTTTAATGGACATGGAAAACTATTAACACAAAGTGGTTTACTTACATATTCATGTACTCCATTACTCCAGTTCTTGCAAGAGGTCACTTCCATATTCAAATCCTTCAGTTCTTTAAACACATAATCACATTCATGGTTCCTTTTTCAAAAGCCATCCATACTAAACCACCATGTCATATTAGTACAACCACACGTTATATGGCGGTATTTGGTTTGGAATGCAACCAACATGTCCATTTGCTCCTTTCAAAGTGTATTCAAGCATACCTGGCATTCAAGTGTTTTCCCAGGATGATTGTGATTACTGTAAATTAATCGATAACTCACTGGAATGACCTATAAGTAATTTGCCATGCGCATTCCCGAACCCCCTTTCCCCCCTTTAAAAGCTCTATTCTGTAGCGATATAACTTCAGAATGGTGATGCTCCTCTCTAGATATATATATATCTTTTCTGTACCAAAACCATATTTATTTACCGTTTCTTTCTTCTCTGTTTTATGCAGTATATTATACAGTGGGGCAAAAAAGTATTAGTCCAGCCACTGATTGTGCAAGTTCTCCTACTTTACTTAGAAAGATGGAGAGGTCTGTAATTTTCAATCATAGGTACACTCTCAACTATGAGAGAACAAATGAGAAAAAAATCCAGCACAATCACATTGTAGTATTTTTAAAGAGTTTAATTGTAAATCATGGTGGGAAAATAAGTATTTGGTCACCCACAAACAAGCAAGGACTTCTGGCTCTCGCAGGACCTGTAACTTCTTTAAGAAGCTCTTCTATCTATCCTCCACTCATTATCTGTATAAAAGACCACCTGTCCACAGCCTCAAACAGTCAGACTCCAAACTCAACCATGGCCAAGACCAAAGAGCTGTTGAATGACACCCAGGAAGAAAACTGTTAGACCCTGCAAGCAGGCTGGGAAGAGTGAATCTACAATAGGCAAGCAGGTTTGGTGTGAATAAATCATTTTGTGGGGAGCAATTGTAAAAAAATGGAAGACTTTAATAAAACCATTGATTAATCTCCCTCAATCTGCGGGCTCCACGCAAGAATCTCATCCCGTGGGGTCAAATGATCATGAGAACAGTGAGCAAAAATCCTAGAACTACAAACACAGAGGGACCTGATGAATGACCTGCAGAGAGAGCTGGGACAAAGTAACAAAGGCTACCCATCAGTAACACACTACAAAAAACTACACCGAGATGGACTCAGATGCTGCAGTGCGCCAGTCGCAGGCCCTCCTGCTTAAGCCAGTACATGTCCAGGGCTGTATGAAGGTTGCTAGAGAGCATTATGGATGATCCAGAAGAGGACTGGCGAGAATATCATGTGGTTCAGATGAAGCCACAAAATAGGAACTTTTTGGTAAAAAACTCAACTCGTCGTGTTTGGAGGAAGAAGAATGCTGAGTTGCAATCCAAGAACACCATACCTACTGTGGAAGCATGGGGGTGGAAACATCATGCTTTGGGGCTTTTTTCTGCAAAGGGGACAGGAGTGGACTGATCCGTGTTAAGGGAAGAATGAAGCAGGGCCATGTATCCGTGAGATTTTAAGACAAAACCTCAAGGTCTTCCATCAGTGAGAGCATTGAAGATGAGAATGTGGCTGTGGTGTTCCAGCATGACAATGATCCCCCAAAGAAAACACCGAACCGCTCGGTTGCTGACAAAGGAGTGGCTCCGTAAAAAGCATTTCAAGGTCCTAACCAGTCTTCAGAGACGCTCAACCCCATAGAAAATTTGTGGAGGAAGTTGAAAGTCCGTGTTTGCCCCGAACAGCCTCCCCAAAACATCACTTGCTCTAGAGGAGATCTGCATGGAGGAATGGCCATTAATACCAGCTACAGTGTGGTGCAAACCTGCTGAAGACTTACAGGAAATGTTTGACCTCTTCCATTGCCAACAAAGGTTATGTTACAAAGTATGAGTTGAACTTTTCTTATTGACCAGATACTTATTTTCCACCATAATTTACAATTAAATTCTTTAAAAGTCTACTGTTACGATTCGCCATGTAGGAAACGATGGCGAACCGTCAAAAAGAAAATAGAAAAGGGGGTTGGGACCCAAATGCAGTTAGCTCCAGATGGTAGTAGTGAACTGAAATATAACAAAGAAGTAAAACACTAAATAATAGAATGCAAATAAAAGTGAGAAACTAAATAAAGAAAGTCACCTCAGTGGCTGGGGAGCGAACCCAGGTCGACCACATAAATCCTTTGTGGTATAATCAATCGCTCCACCCGACCACTGAGGGTAAATCAAAGAAACAACCAACAAAAGCCAATCCCCCGTGTGTTTGAGGGAGAGCACACACCCCCACACACACACACACACATACACACAGGCACACTCGCACGCGCACACACGTACGCACGCGTGCACACACACGTGCGCACGCACACGCGCGCACACACGCACACGCGCGCGCACACGCGCGCGCACACACACGCGCGCACACGCGCGCGCACACACAAGCACACACACGCGCGCACACAAGCACACACACGCGCGCACACACACGCGCGCACACACACGCGCGCACACACGCACGCACACACAAGCACACACGCACACACGCGCACACACGCACGCACGCACATGCACACACATGCACACACTAGAGCCGGCTCGCTTTGGAAGGGGCGGGGCAAGGCTCCGGATCTTCCAAACGAGCTGAAGCAAAAATAAATAACCCGAATACAATAAATACAAATAAGGGAACGAAGCGAAAGCAAAAGCTATCGCTTGCCGGCCCAAAACAGGAGAAGGGCGGAGTGAAAGAAAATACCGATCGCTAAAAGCAAAAGGAGACGGAAGTGCCGCGGTAATCAGCGGCAACGCGACGAGAAAAACAGAAGAGAATGGAGCGAGTAAATTCTCAGCCCTACACTATAACTAATGCCCTGTCTTACCTCATGTCCTTCAGGAGCATTACAAGGCCGACCTCCTTGCCGAGGCCGGTCGCCCGCTGAGCCTATCAAATAAATAGAACAAAACAAAAAGCGATCGGGAGAAAGAAACGGGAAGCTCTGTGGAGAGCAGGTGAGACGGATGAAGTCTCAAAAAACACGCTTTAAGCGGCCAACAGTGACAATTCGAAAAAAAGGCGAAGATCAGGCAGCATTAAAGTGACGCGTGTTGGAGTGATGATCCGACAGCTACTGCCTGTGACGAGGGTCTTAAATACCCACAGACAGCAGCTGAGGATCCTTTGCTCTGATTGCGCTGTCAAAGTCTATTGACAGCGCAAACAGAGCGGCTGTCAGGAGTCATGCCAGGAATGTGGAGTGTTGCTGCCACCTATGGGTCATTCCTAGCATGGCATCCTAACACCTACAATGTGATTTCCTGGATGTTTTTTTCTCATTTTGTCTCTCATAGTTGAAGTGTACCTATGATGAAAATTACAGACCTCTCTCATCTTTCTAGTTATTAGAACTTGCAAAATCAGTGGCTGACTAAATAGTTTTTTGCTCCACTGTATGTGTCATATAGATATCATGATACAACAATTATGGTGTAGTGCTGAAGGAAGTGTTGTGTATGTTTGTTTTACATAGGCCATATTGCAGCTTAGCATGTGAAAGAGCATGTGTGTGTATGTATGTTAGTGCCTGCGTTAGCACCTTGTTCTCATTCCTCTCAGTAACACCAGTTCAATTTGACTGCCTGCCTTGCTTCTTTTAGCACTCTCACCTCTTGCCTTGTCTCTTGTTCATTTTTGGCAGGAACATTATCAGTGTTTGGGAGTAACTGAGCTGCAAACATCTGTGCTGCAGTCAAGCTACATATGTAAATGCTGTTAGCTTGGACAGTAATTAAGACAGTGGAAATATTTTGCCCCTAAATAGAGTGGCATAGCATATCGAGTCTCTGATATTACATTGCTTGTAACCTAATAGCTAATAACATCACACTAGACCTTTCCTGGCCTCTCTGATGCCAGACCTGGGGAAACAACTACTTCACTAACAGCTTTCATCTCGTCAGAGGCTGTATGCAAACCAGATATACATGGTATCCTTAGGTATCAAAAGAGGTATCAGCTGAGGCAAGTAACAGAAGAGGGATGTGAACGATGAAAACATTTCCTCTTTATAGTAAGAGCTTCCACCTTCCTTGCCCATAATGCTCTTTTCTCTTCCAGAGGCTAAGGTTCGAAATAAAACTTCACAATAAAAAAGACAGTATTAGCAATAGATGTGCTCCAGCATAAAGTCATACTGTGCACACTGCAGCCAAAACATAGGGATCAGAAATGCCAGAAAGTCTGGCCACAAACAGACACACTGTACAGAACATATCTGAACAGAGTTTCATAGAGGTCACCAGTCAAAATAAATAGTATTTCTGCAGGCTCAGGGGTGAGAATGGAAGGAGTGTGTGTGTGTAAGGAGATTGGATGCAGATCTAATGCTGTCGGCTCTAGTGGTAATGAGAGTTTAATCAGCTCTGTGGTACGGATCTGAGACTCCACTGACCTCCTCCCACACTTATCTGTCGTCTTCCTTTCACAGCGCTTATTGTTGTTGTAACTTCTCTTTCCATCAAACTGGATTCCATCAAACACTGTTACAGTGGACCTTTGTAACAGTTTGTAAACTCTTTAGAATATAACATTTCTGTTGCTTTAAAGTTAGGTCTTGGCTAATCTAAAACTTTAATATAATTCTTCTTTAATGATAGTTTCTTAGAGCAACTTGTGTCTGATACTTTCTTTCTCTTGAAACTCAGCCCACAGACAGATGTGCTGCTAATAGTAGGTTAATGAGAACAGAAACAGTGATGGATTTTGTAAACACATATAGAGCTTGCATTCCTAATGTATTCTGCTGAATGAAGTGCACGTGATGGGCAATACTGCTTTAGGAGATCAGTAAGATTTGCCATTTAGGAATTTAGCAGTCATTAGCAGGTCGTTGTAGTTAATGCAGTATTAACATGCAGCCAGTGTATACTTTCTTTTCCTGATTATGACATGAGCTACAGCATTCTGAACTAGATAAGGTCAATTTAAAGAGGCATCCAGCTAGTAATCATTACAAAAGTCCAATTCAAAGCTTATTAAATACTGTTTAAAAATGCTTACATCAATGTGTAGTTTAAAAAAGATTACTTATATCGAGGTCCTTAACTGTAACTTCTGGTTTCAGAAAACAGCAAAACCAATAATGGCCTTATCCCCAAATGCCAAACTTTAGTATATGTTTACATGTTAGATGAGATTGTAGACTACAGTGCAAGGAATGTGAAACCACTCCTTAATACAGAATCTATCCAGAGTTTCACAGGTTTTCAGTGGAGTTTAGTTCAGGGATCTTGGATGGCTATATCAAAAGCTTGAATCTTACTATTAATCCATTTGGTATGGATTTGGTGATATGAAAAATCCAACCACAACCCCCTTTTGAGGTTCAAAGTTCCCTGGGCCTTTGAAGGCAAACAACCCACAACATCCTCCAACCATCCTCCATCCTCCATCCTCCTTTTTTCATGTGTAACGATTCTTCTTCATTAAACGAGCAGCTTTTTCCTGGGATGAGTTTCACATAGTTTGTTAGTATAGATGTGACCTCTAACTGACGACTTGGTGACCCGAAAATGCTACCAGCTTCTGCCTAAATATAAATAATTGTGTTGTAGCAGGCTGTATCTTAGTGGAAAGCAAAATTACCAACAATTACAGTGGTGCTTGAAAGTTTGTGAATCCTTTAGAATTTTCTATATTTCTGCATAAATATGACCTAAAACATCATCAGATTTTCACACAAGTCCTAAAAGTAGATAAAGAGAACCCAGTTAAACAAATGAGACAAAAATATTATACTTGGTCATTTACTTATTGAGGAACATGATCCAATATGACATATTAGTGATTGGCAAAAAAATATGTGAACCTCTAGGATTAGCAGTTCATTTGAATTTGAAATTAGAGTCAGGTGTTTTCAATCAGTGTGATGACAATCAGGTGTGAGTGGGCTCACTGTTTTATTTAAAGAATAGGGATCTATCAAAGTCTGCTCTTCACAACACACGTTTGTGAAAGTGTTCATGGCACACAAATAAAGGAGATTCTGGGACCTTAGACAAAGAGTGTTGATGCTCAAACAGGTTTGGAAAAGGTTCCAATTCCAAAAAACCATCTCTAAAGAGTTTGGACTCCACAATCCCAGTCAGGACAGACTGTGTAACACATGGCGGAAATTCAAGACCATTATTACCCCTTCCCGAGGAATTGGTATGACCAACAAAGATCCTCAAGAGAGGCGTATAATTAGTTGGCGAGCTCACAAAGGACCCCAGGGTAAATTCTAAGCAATTAAACCTCTCTCAATTGGTAATGTTAATGTTCATGAGTCTCCACCATCAGAAGAACAATGATGGTGGTTTGCAGCTTGCTAAGATCACGTGGACAAACCCAGAAGCTATTGGAAGAATGTGTTGTGGACGGATGGACCAAATAGAACTTTTTGATTTCAAAGAAAAGCGTTATATTGGAATCAATATTATTATTAGGGCGTGGCAAAAGTATGTGAACTCCAGGATAGCGTTAATTGAAGGTTTGAAAATTAGAGTCATGTGTATTCAGTCAATGGGTGACAATCAGGTGAGTGGGCACCCTGTTTATTTAAAGAACAGGATCTATCAAAGTCTGCTCTTACAACACAATTGACTAAAGATCACGTGGACACTCCAGAAGGCTATTGGAAGAAATGTTTTGGGATGGATTGAGACCAAAAATAGATAGAAGTTTTTGATTTCAAAGAAAAGCGTTATGTTTGGAGACAGAAAACATGCATTCAGCATAAGCATCTTATCCCATCTGGAAAAAAAAACATGGGTGGTGGTAGTATCATGGTTTGGGCCCCTCTGTTTTGCTGCATCTGGGCAAGGACGGTTTGCCAGCATTGATGGACCAATGCATTCTGAATGATATTCAGAGAATTCTAAAGGAAAATGTCCAGAGACATCTGTACATGAACTGAAATCTCAAGAGAAGGTGGGTCATGCGCAAGGGACACGACCCTAAGCACACAAGTCGTTCTACAAGAATGGTTAAAGAACAATAAGTTAATGTTTGGGAATGGCGCAGAGTAAAGTCCTGACCTTTAATCCAATCGAAAATGGTGTGGAAGGACCTGAACGTTATGTGAGGAAACCCACCAACATCCCAGAGTTGAAGCTGTTATGTTATGGAGGAATGGGCTCTAAAACTCCTCCAGTCGGTGTGCAGGATGATCAAACAGTTACAGGAAATGTTTAGTTGCACTTATATGCTGAAAAGTTTGGGGGGGGGGGGTGTTTAGTACACACAGATACTGAAAGCAAAGGTTTCACATACTTTGCCACTCCACTAATATGTAATATTGGGTAAATTTTCTCAATAAATTAAATGACAAGTACATATTTTTGTATCATTTGTTTTTAAACTGGGTTCTTTTATCACTTTAGGACTTGTGTGAAAACTCTGATGATTGTTTTTAAGGTCAAAAATATAGAAAATATACAAGGGTTCACAAATTTCAAGCACCACGTAGTCCTAGACAATAAACCTATTGATTTCATAAAGCAGGAGCAACAGCAAATGCACAATGAGTTACCATGTTTAGAAACCCACAAAACTCATAACATTTCACTTTCTTCCCTCATCTCCTTTCTTTCCATATTGCATCTGTGACTTATAGAATACGGATCACTAGAGTATTGACTTGCATATTAACAAATGACCTGGTCTGACTGCCAATACAAAGGTTTGTGCACACACATGCATGTATATAGTGTCATATATGTATAGTAACTGTGTATAGCAGCGTGCGATATGCTCTGATGAATCAACTGTAGCCGAAGAATATCTTCAAGCTACAAGTACATTGGGGGTATATATATATGCAGTCACAAATGCAACTTACCCGAGCGGAGCCTTTCCTATTCAATACATAACCGCCAGCGGAGCTTTGTTCATCTGAACTGATTGTTCACCTGACCTTGTAGCAATGTATTTGTGGCGCAATTACAGCATAAATGCACTTGTACGTATACACACACATAATCAGACATTAATGGACTATTAAGGTGTGCGGCCAGAATGGGCTCTTAGGTGCAGCTACAAACCACACAAGTGTAGTCTCACAGGATGACTCAGTGCTAGAATGTGTGTGTGTCCATGCCTCACTGCATGGAGAATTCACTCCTGACTTGTTTCCAGCTGGATCTAAGTCATAACAGCCTCTTATAGATTTTTAATCACCTCGTCTTCTTCCATGGAAAATGAGATTGCATTTTGCAATAAGGAAAGCAACAGACTTTGTCTCCTCTGCGGCTGCTAGTATCTGAGAAAATGGAGCATGTCTATGAGGCATTAAATTGTCAATAAGTGTAAAACATGGAGGTATTGATCCACAACCTGTAATGGATGGTATTCAGTTGTCTGTTTCCTATGCTGGATGGATGCCTAGGAGACATCAGCAAAATCCACAGTTAACAATAATTTGACTGCAAAATTATTAGCTTATCAAAATCACAGTGATAAGGACAGATGATGTATGTTCAAATGTTTTATAGGAAGCTCTCATTCATGAATGTGATATAGTCATTCTCACTGGTGTAAACCAGAAAGGTCTAATCAGCAAAGTTAAAAATGATAAACAGCCTTAAAAGGTTATGATTTACTTGTTTACTGGGATGGTTTTATAAAATAGGTTAAAACTTAAAAAGCAAAAAGCATCATCTGGCAATTAAATAATTACATATTTTAGGTAACTGACTAGATTGGCTGAGAAAAACGTTTTTGTGGACTACACAGATGCTCCAAGAGGGCGGCTCAGTGGGTAGCACTGTTGCCTCACAGCGAGAAGGTGGAGCAGTCTAGGTCCTCCCTGTGTCCGTGTGGACTTACTCCAGGTACTCCAAAGACATGGGTGTTAAGTTAATTGGTGTCTCTAAAGTACACCTAGTGTGTGAATGTGTTTATGGGTGTTTGTATCCTAAGATAGATTGGTGCCCTGTCTAGGGTCGTTCCTGCCTTGCGCCCTATGCTAGAGACTCTCCCGCGACCCTGTTCAGGATCAAACAGAAAAGAAAGTGAATGAATTAATGAAATACTACAATTAATCAAGTATGATTGGATCAAGATGCATTTAATACATACACTTTAATATTACACATTACGTTTGTACTCGATCTGTATTTGGTTGATAAACAATATAAATCGTGCAATCACAGTTTACTGGGGTTGACACATGTAATGTAGGTATTTTCATTGTTCACCTGCACAACAATAAAAAGCTGAAGTGTGAGTAGGAAGGGTTAAACAGGGAGGTTCAGTGGCATTTCCGTATTGAGGAAATTTGCTGCAGTATGAAGGCAAGGTGGTGTAAAAATGTGTCCCGATTGAATTATATTCTAAGGACTGAACAGCTTAATGTCCTTATTTGTGTGTATGTGTGTTTTAATGAATGTCATAAAGCCCTCTGCTCATTTCTTGTGTACACCTCCTCCTCCCACCAGTCACAGTTCTAATTACCACTCCTGGAATTGCAGCACATTAGTGTTTCTTTGATTGTTCTTTGGCTGATGTAAAAATCGATAACTTCCTTTTTATGCTTTCATTGCTTATTTGCCCTTCATTAGAGTCAGGCTTTTACTAGTATACAAAATCAGATGTTGTTTTACCTATACACCCTCTCTCCTTCTCCCTCTCATGTAGGCCTTCATTCAGAAATGACATAAGTGACATAAGTACATTCTTTCTTAATCTGATAGTTTAAGTGAGTGGTATTTAGACTGTGACTTGACAGTTGTTTTGTTTAAAATAGTTTATTTATTATTTAACAGTACTCAGGCAGTCTGTGGTGTTGAAATGGTGCTCAATTGATATAAAGGGGCCCACAGTGTGCCAAGACAATATCCCTCACACTATTACACCAGTAGCAGCCTGAACTGTTGATACAAGACAGGATGGATCCATGCTTTCATGTTGTTTACACCACATTTTGACCCCAACATCTGAATATTGCAGCAGAAATCGAGACTCACCAGACCAGGCAATGTTTTTCCAATTTTCTGTTGTCCAATTTGGTGAGCCGTGTGAATTGTAACCTCAGTTGCCTGTTCTTAGCTGACAGGAGTGACACCCTGTGTGGTCTTCTGCTGTAGCCCATATGCTTCAAGGTTTGACATGTTGTCCCTTTAGAGATGCTCTTCTACATGTCTCGGTTGTAATGAGTGAGCTATCTGAGTTTCTTTACCAGTTGTCTTTACCAGTCTGGTCAATTCTCCTCTGACCTCGGACATCAACAAGACATTTTCACACTCTACTTCCGTTCACTCTATATTTTCTTTTTTTTTGGACCATTTGCTATAAACCCTAGAGATGGCTGTGCATGAAAATCCCAGTACATCAGCTGTTTTTAAAATACTCAGACCAGCCGGTCTAGCACCAACAACCATGCCACATTCAAAGTCACTTCAATCAGCTTTCTTCCCCATTCTGATACTTGGTTTGAACTTCAGCAGGTCGTCTTGTCATGTCTACATACCTAAATGCATTGTGATTGGCTGATTACATTAATGAGCAATCAAACAGGTGTACCTAATAAAGTTTCCGGTGAGTGTATAATTGGCAACTGTACATTAGAAGCAGTCCCACTAATCCCCAACCAGATGTTTTGTTCATATTTGGATTTTTCACTTTTGCTGCAAACACACCTAAAGGCAAAATGACCAAACTGCAAAATAATGTCACCCTTAAGCAAACATGGGATATGTCTGTGTGTGTGTGGTGTACCACCTAATTAGATGAATCTGGGTGGAGAAACGGAGAAGTGCTGAAGAGAAGACAGATTCGATCGTGCTGCATTATGGTGACATAAGAAGACTACCATCCCACAGACAGGAATTGCTATTATGCAAGAGCCACTGCATGAGAGAGAGAGACTGGGACGGAGTTTTAATGTGTAGGCGACAGACTTGGCTTGCCATGTTTTAAAATTAAATTAGCCATCCATGCCATAAACACAGTATGGGGCTGGGTTCATTTGCACACGTCTGTGCCACAGATATGTTGGTAAGCAATTTTGTGTGTGTGTGAGAGAGAGACAGAGACAGAGACAGAGACAGAGAGAGACAACTGTGTCTGTGTGTGTTTATCTTTATGATTTCCACATGGGAGAATTTGTATTTCTAATAATGCAGGATTTGCATTTGAAAGCCTGAAACAACAAAATGGTTATTGTATTGTATATAGTATTGAATAGATAGGGTTGTTTATTTATAGTAATACACAAATCAATGGATTACCTCTAAGTATAGTGGGACATGTATCAAAAATGAAACCCCAAAAAGAGGAGAAATTAGATATGGAGGCAGACGATGAGAAATTGTGTGAGCAGAGGGTGAGGGGAGAGAGACTGAGATTAAATGAATTAGAACTTCAAAGAGCACCAGCAGGATCAGTTCAGCATTGATCTTCAACCTGAGGCCAAACAGAGACAAGCCCAAATTGTCAAAACACACACACACACACACACACACACACACACACACACACACACACACAGTTTGTCTTTCTATCATTGTGGGGACTTCCCAGACTTAATGTTACTGTAGCTATATAATCTCAGCAACTTAAATTGTTTGAATCTTGTGGTACTCCAGAAGAAAGTTGCAGTTTTGGTAAAAAGCAAATTTAGCTGTTTCTATCCTAGTGGGAACATTTGGTCCTCACAATGATATATAAACTTGACAACACAAACTTTATCATGTTCTTGGTTCACAAAATAGCAAAACACAACGAGATACAGATTTGTATACAATATTTTAGATTACAAAATTTGCATTTCCTTTACATTCTTGGCAGTGTGTTTTGTTTTGCAGATCTTAATGATATATTTATTCCAAGTTTGCTCAATAATATGGATCCAACGTAAATTAAATCAAGCACAAACCCGGCCATTCTCTCCGTCACTCACATACTGTACTTTGACTCACCAGTCAGTGCAGCAATATGATGGTGTCAAAGGTATGAAGAACGCCTTGGGATATGTCCCAAAGCGTTTTCAAATGAACATATAAGTCTGTCCTCCATGGTTTTAGTAAAGCAGAAAATGTTTTTTTGGTTCTCCTTCATAAATCTAATTCAGTATAAATGAATTATGATACATTAAGCCTCATTTCAGATGAGAAAAGAATTTAGTGAGAATATTAATGGTTATATTACCCCGTGTGGGAATAAGCAGAACATAATACTCATATTAAAACAGGCTTTGTCCTGAAAACAGTGGTAATTTAGGGCTAGTATGATGCCAGACAGTAATATATTCACAGCAAAGATACTGTAAATGATAGCTGGTGTGAAGTTTTGCTCAAGTCTGCTCACATCCCTATATGTAGTTATCCAAAGTCTTCCTGATAAGGTTCTTGGCTTCAGGCATGTCTGAGATCACTTATTGTACAGTTCTTATGAGATGGAGCAGCCTGAGGAGGGTTTCGTTGAGAGTCAAGTGGTCTATGCCCAACCTGACATTTCCATATTTTCTTCTAGCCCTTGTCATGTTCGAGACCTATTTAGTGGCCTCCATGGCTGGAGTGATGACACCAAGCTTGACCCAGTCCTTCTTGACAAAAGGCACTTGTCTGGGAGCAATACAGCAATGGAAACGGAGCAGCTGATCAGTCCAGTAGTTGAAAAACCATGCATAGAGTCTCAAAGTCAAACATGTCCTTGTATTCATTGAACATTGGAGCACCCTGATGGTTTGACATGAACATAAAGGCCAATGCTCAGCATACCTTGTAAAATGTGTCAGACAGGGCCAGAAGACACTTCACATTAAGGTGTACTTGGAATTCAAGCTTTCCTGTGTGAATTATGTTGTTTCCATATGCAATGAGGCATTGGACAAAAAATTAGTCAACTGTGACTGAAACATACCTAATAGCATGCAATACCTATTACGAATTCTGATGAGAATTTCCTCTAGACTGGGATTTTTGCTACTGCTGGTAGACCTGTATGACTGTACGCTTTGATACACCTGCAAATTCAGCTACTTCCTTCACACTGTGGCCTTTGGCACATCCAAATGCAATCATTCCATTTGGCCAATCATTAACATCTGCTTGTGACCCATTTTCCACACATCGAACGAAGCATTCACTGCACTGTACCACCTCTTCTCAGTCTATGAATGCCGTCGAACACCTTGCAGGTATTTATGACCCGATCATCCTTGTGCAACACCATCTGCAGGAGTCTGAAGTTACTTCCACCTTAAACAGACAAGGTGACTAGCAAGGTGAACCTGATACTTAACATTCCTTCACTTTCCATCTGATTTTCCTGCAGAGGTTCATAGTACGAATAGGCTGAGAAATCAGTCCAAACTTCTCTAACCACAGTCACAGATTCCATCTCCTTCCGGGAAAGTCTCAGATGTTTCTACACCAACTGTGATAAATAATCCCTGCAGTTGGTTCTGGGTATGTCCTGGTGGTGTCCATTCAGAGGACCGTGCCTGGAATAGCTCTAACGGGAGCTAACCATGGGTCACCTTTGTGACATGTTCAAACCACCACTTTCCCAGAGCCCTTACCGTAACCCCAGTAGAGACCTTAAGTATAATTTGAATGGCAACAGAGATCCAGTGCACACAACATCAGTGCACAACCTCACAGTCATAATTTAAAAATCTAGTGGAAAGCTGTTGTTGAAACAACCTGGGGACAAAAGCCATCATAGTATCCATGTATGATATGACTTTTGGGTGCACACAAAGTTTTTAGTACACAGATTGTTAGTATTAAATATTTTCTTGGAAATCCAAATAAGGCATTGCTTATTTTCATTGTGTGTTTATGAAGACTCTGTCTTTACAGTCAGTGTTGCTAAAGTGTCAGTGCTTTACCCTACTCTCTGTTCTTCATGATATTGAACAATGCTGTCAGCAATAATAAATATTTGCACCCTCTGTTTTATGAGGCCAATAGTCCTAGGAACTCTCTTTTGATATAACATAATTTGATTTGCTTAAATCCTATTATCCCTATTATCTCCTAACCTTGAAAGCTTTTAGTTTACAAGCGTGCACTGAGGGGCAAATGTTAAAAGGTCTATTTTGCATCACCACTTAGTTAAGGCTAAGTGCCAAGCTGCTCTTGGAAATAAAAGGCATGCATTATAGACTCCAGTTTGACTCAGAATTCTATAGTATTATTGAATTGTTCTTACAAGAAACAGAAATTGAGGATTGGCTGAGGATATTTTTATAATTTCTTCAGTTTTGTCCATGATTTGCTGGTCTGAATAACATCTGTCATATTTCTCTCTAGCTGTATGTCTGGTGTTTGGGTGTATAATATTCCCGGATGGCTGGGACGCAGAGGTGATTCGGGACATGTGTGGAGAGGAGACAGGGAAGTACACGCTGGGGAACTGCTCAGTGCGCTGGGCCTATATCCTAGCCATCATTGGCATACTGGATGCCCTCATTCTCTCCTTCCTTGCCTTTGTGCTTGGAAATCGCCAGAGTGACTTCCTGCAAGATGAGGTGAAGGCTGATAATAAAGGTAAGAGTAAGGACATTACCATAGCCACATAGTCTTTTATTGCTACTGTAATGTAAATATAAAGGATGTTTTTATAAGAAAACTGTATTCAAACGATACGTAAATGCATCAAAGATACCGATGTAAACGCGAGAGGAACGCTACCATCTAATTTGCATCCGAAGCTTAAACTGTTATACATTTCACTCCCTCCAGGAAATGCACAACACCGTGGTTCTTCAGTTACTGATGGATTTATTTTCTTTTGAGCTTATTGCACTTCCCAGTCATCAAATTCACTGTCTGACTGTTCAAATACATGACAATGTACAGAACAAGCACACATTAACAATCACACAAACTGTAGACCCAAAATATAAACATGCATGATGTCTGGAATATAAAAATAAATAAACATACCTCGCTGGCTGCACACAACCAAGAGGGAATGAGTTCTCTTTGGAGGAATACTAATTTCCAGCACAGGCAGTACAGTATCACCTTTTAAACAGCATAAAACATAAGCAGAGAATAAACTTATCCATTTCATGTCTCTACTTGGGAGACAAAATTGTGGCACGCAAAGTGTCTGTGTGCAAAACACAGGGTGTAACGTAGTTCCTACTTATGCAAATAATTAATGCAAAGTAAATCGATATTCATGAAAATAAATAAAATCAAAAATATGTAAACAAAACATCAAAGTATGACATAAATAATATTTATGGCAGTTAAAATATACGTTAAACCGTCTTTAATTTGACTAGATGTTTATGCCCGCAGCGTCCGGAGTTAAAATACACATTTTTATTTTCTGTTATAAATTCTTATTAATTTGTTATAAAAAGGGACATTGATCAGATGGTCGTTAAACAGTGCATACCTGTATATGCAAGGATTCATATTTGCAAATGAGAACAAGCATGGAAAATATGCATGTGAAATCAAGAAGGCAGTCCCTTCAAGCATATTGATCTAGTCAAAGATGCTGTATGGGTTGCAGTCTGAAAATACGTGGTGGCTGGCATCACATGCTAGCCTTGACACTTAGTAACAGATTAGTAGGTACAGTGGGGGCAAAAAAGTATTTAGTCAGCCACTGATTGTGCATGTTCTCCTACTTAGAAAAATGAGAGAGGTAGGTACACTTCAACTATGAGAGACTAAATGAGAAAAAAATCCAGGAAATCACATTGTACAGTTTTTAAATAATTTAATTGTAAATCATGGTGGAAGATAAGTATTTGGTCACCTACAAACAAGCAAGATTTCTGGCTCTCACAGCCCTGTAACATCTTCTTTAAGAAGCTCTTCTGTCCTCCACTCGTTACCTGTATTAATGGCACCTGTTTCACCTCGTTATCTGTATAAAAGCCACCTGTCCACAGCCTCAAACAGTCAGACTCCAAACTCAACCATGGCCAAGACCAAAGAGCCGTTGAAGGACACCAGGAAAAAAATTGTAGACCTGCACCAGGCTGAGAAGAATGAATCTACAGTAGGCAAGCAGTTTGGTGGAATAAATCAACTGTGGGGCAATTGTAAGAAAAATGGAAGACAGACAAGACCATGTATAATCTCCTCAATCTGGGCCCCACCAACAGATCTCATCCCGGGGGTCAAAATGATCATGAGTACGGTGAGCAAAAATCCAGAACTACATGGCGGGACCTGATGAATGACCTGCAGAGAGCGGGGACCAAGGAACAAAAGGATACCACAGTAACACACTACGCTGAAGAGGGGATCAGATCCTGCAGTGCCAGGCGTGTCCCCCTGCTTAAGCCAGTACATGTCCAGGCCTGTCTGAAGTTTGCCAGAGAGCATATGGATGATCCAGAAGAGGATTTGGAGAATATCATGTGGTCAGATGAAACCAAAAATAGAACTTTTTGATAAAAACTCAACTGTAGGAAGAAGAATGCTGAGTTGCATCCCAAGAACACCATACCTACTGTGAAGCATGGGGGTGGAAACATCATGCTTTGGGGCTGTTTTTCTGCATAGGAGACAGGACGACTGATCCGTGTTAAGGGACGAATGAACGGGGCCATGTATCATGAGCTTTTAAGCCAAAACCTCCTTCCATCAGTGAGAGCATTGAAGATGGAACGTGGCTCGGTCCTAGCCTAGCCAGTCCTGGTGAAGACTTACAGGACTTACAGGAAACGTTTGACCTCTGTCATTGCCAACAAAGGTTATGTTACAAAGTATGGAGTTGAACTTTTGTTATTGACCAAATACTTATTTTTTACCATAATTTACAATTACGTTCTTTAAAAATTCTACAATGTGATTTCCTGTATTTGTTTTCCTCTTTTTGTCTCTCATAGTTGGTGTACCTATGATGAAAATTACAGACCTCTCTCATCTTTCTAAGTAGGAGAACTTGCACAATCAGTGGCTGACTAAATACTTTTTTGCCCCACTGTATCCTGTGATAAGGTGGATGAATTTAACCTAACCTGAGGGTAAATTGTTTAAAATTGAAAAATAGTAATACATCTCTTTACTGTCAAGTGTGAGAGGAAAATCAAGGAACACTTCTTTCTTTTTGTTGTGCAGATGCCATGGAGGAGTGGTATTTATCAAACTTTTTCTTGATGAATATGCAGTTTGATGCATTATTACTTAATGGTACTAAATACAGGGAAAACAGAGTCATTTTCCAAGTTCTCCATGCATCTCTAAATTAATATCTTGGAAGGATCGCTGTACTCTGAGATGCAGTTTGCAGAGTGACTGCAGATATTCTGAGAAGAAAGAAGAACGTGATTACGATCAAACTAAAAACAAACCAAGGACAGATTTTTGGCCCTAACCTTAGATTATTTATGACCCACCTCCTGATGTTAGTCTAATATCTAATTCCAATGTGGATCTGCCCTATTCTGTTAATGTTCTATATTCATGAATCCTTCCAGTCGAGGTTTTCCTTGCAGAGATTATCCTGTCCAGACAGTGTGGGGAATGTTTAGTATACCAAAATTTTTAGAATAATGTTTTTGAATAACCTCAGAACCTAGTCACATTGATCATATTTGGCATGTCAGTGGAAGCTTTAAACAGCATATGACTATAAAATTATGAGAGACATTCTTCTTGCTTCTTGTCTTTTGGATGAACAGACTCTCTCCAGCAGAGAAGGAGAAAGTCCCAACAAACTTGACTGCTGCATTAATGTGTCTCAGTGATATGATGTGGTTAATGTTTTGCACCTCCGTCTTGTCTTATTTACTGTTCTCGGCTGGTTGATGTTCATGTTTGGAGGATGTGGATTAAGTGGGGAGGCTATCCTGTCTCATGAAAGCATAAGGGGCCACATGCTCATAAATATTTCATCTTCCTTTATTAAGTCAAACCTCTGTGCTAGACTCATCCATCACGCTGTTGTGTGATGAGCAGATTTCATCATGCAGCTTGATTTTCTTTCATGTCGTGTACACGATTCAAACGTATCCGCGCAAGACAGGGAAGCTGGTGGTTTGCACTGTGGTATGCCTTTAAGAAAAGAAACTCAAACAACAGTACATCATTTGTGATAACCATCATTACAGTCCTGATAGAATCCACTACAATGTAAACGAAAGTGAACGAGATGGAAATGTAACAGTGGAGTAAGTGACTACAAGAGTGAGAATAAGTACAGAAAGTAAAAAAAAGTAGAAAGACACATTCTCCCCCCAAAAAAAACACACACACACACTCACACGCACACCACATGTACACACACGAATAACCACCCAATTCCTTCATAGCCTTCTTGAGTCTATTGAGGAAGTTGCCATGGTTACATGTCTGATTCCAGTAGGATAAGAAGGGCTGCTGCTCTCTCCCCAGTGACTGGGCACTCTGCAGCTGTGCCTTCTCTTTCTCACTCGTACTTGTACACACACACGCGCGCACACACACGCACACACACACACGCACACACACACACACACTCATTACACCCCTCTCAAACTGCTATTTCTAGCTTTGAAAGGAGCGGTAAGGTAGAGAGAAGGGAGGGAGGCAGCATTGTGGGATGTGTGTCTGTGTGTGAGTGCACAGCATCTGTGAACGCCTGGAAATCAGTGTTGCAGCATCAATAAAAACCTCACGGCAGGTTGCCAAGCATCTATTTGTTCTCTCTGGCTTTAATCCACTCTGCTCTATTTTCTCTCCCTCCAAAACACCCTTCAGAATTCATCAAATCTTTTTCCCTGAGCACAGCATCGCTAGTGCTATGTTTCAAACAACTCCCATTCCGCCACACATCCTTCTATACATCATGCCAAATGCTATATCGAACCACGTTAGCAAGAACGAATATGTGAGCCATGGTGCCATGCTAATGGCCATAGTCCTGCTTGCTGTCTGTATTACCTTTAAGTACTCTGTGGCAAGACCCTGGACAGGAAGAGCAGCACAAAAACCAATTAGTAATTCTGTGAAACATATTTTAGATGGCAAAAACGTAACTCTCTGTTCACCAAACAGCGTATTTGCTCAGTATTTTCAGACTCAGAACAAAGTGTTTGGCTTTCTGTCATTTTCCTTTGTTTAACATCTGAAACATTCCGGAGTGCATGGGTGTCAGTCTTTCTGATCAATCTCAGCTCAAACTGTGTAGCTGCCAGCAAATTTTAAAAAGCCTCACAAAAGACATTTTTTGAAGAACATTTCAAACCATTGCTATCTGCAGTCTGGAGAAAAAAAGCTCATAGAAATTGAGTCGGTTTTAACCAATCAAAGATCCAATTCATTTCAATAGCGTTTGCTCAGACACTGGACATCTGCTACCATGTGAACTTTATTTTCCATGTTGTAACCCCACTTTTTCCTGGTTTGGGTAGTGGGGTTTCGGGACCATATTCCCTCAGTACTCTGGGCGCAAGCATAAGTGTACTTTACATGCAGCACTTGCAGGAAAAATGTTAACTGTTAATGTAACTCAAACCGTTACTCAGACCACATCAGAGAGCAATAATTCCCCCTCACCTCCCCATGCCTACAAGACTTTCCCACTGAGGGGACAAGAATCTACAATGACTTTGTTTACTGGACTAAATAATGTTGATATGCATATTCTCTACATCATAATACACAATATTTTATTCATATATACTACTGTCTTATACTCTATAGTTTTATATTCTCTTTTTTATTATATGCTTCATAATATTGTGTTATCTTTAATTTTTTATAGTGTATATATGATTATATTTCATTTAATTTATTATATTTTCTTTTGATATGTTTCCTGTTTAAATTTTTATATTAGTACAGTGGTGCTTGAAAGGTTGTGAACTGTTTAGAATTTTTTGTATTTCTTCATAAATATGACCTAAAACATCATCAGATTTTCACACAAGTCCTAAAAGTACAGTAGGGCAAAAAAGTATTTAGTCAGCCACTGATTGTGCAAGTTCTCCTACTTAGAAAGATGAGAGAGTTCTGTAATTTTCATCATAGGTACACTTCAACTATGAGAGACAAAATGAGAAAAAAAATCCAGGAAATCACATTGTAGGATTTTTTAAAGAATTTAATTGTAAAATTATGGTGGAAAATAAAGTATTTGTCATCCACAAACAAGCAAGATTTCTGGCCTCTCACAGACCTGTAACAACTTCTTCAAGGAAGCCTCTTCTGTCCTCCACACTGTTACCTGTATTAATGGCACCTGTTTGACTGACCTCGTTATCTGTATAAAAGACACCTGTCCCATAGCCTCAAACAGTCAGGACTCCAAACTCCAATCATGGCCAAGACAAAGAGCTGTTGAAGGACATCAGGAAGAAAATTGTAGACCTGCACCAGGCTGGGAAGAGTGAATCTACATAGGCAAGCAGGTTGGGTGTGAATAAATCAACTGTGGGAGCAATTGTAAGACATACGAGACCATTGATAATCTCCCTTGATCTGGGGCCCCATACAAGATTTCATCCCGTGGGGTCAAAATGATCATGAGAACAGTGAGCAAAAATCCCAGAACTAGACGGAGGGACCTGATGAATGACCTGCAGAGAGCTGGGACCAAAGTAACAAAGGCTACCATCAGTAACACACTACGCCGAGAGAGACTCAGATCCTGCAGTGCCAGGCGTGTCCCCCTGCTTAAGCCAGTACATGTCCAGGCCCATCTGAAGTTTGCCAGAGAGCATATGGATAATCCAGAAGAAGATTGGGAGATTATCATGTGGTCAGATGAAACCAAAGTAGAACTTTTTGGTAAAAACTCATCTGGAGGAAAAAGGATGCTGAGTCGCATCCCAAGAACACCATACCTACTGTCAAGCATGGAGGTGGAAACATCATGCTTTGGAGCTGTTTTTCTGCAGAGGGGACAGGACGACTGATCTGTGTTAAGGGAAGAATGAACGGGGCCATGTATCGTGAGATTTTAAGCCAAACTATCCTTCCATCAATGAGAGCATTGAAGATGGAACGTGGCTGGGTCTACCAGCATGACAATGATCCCAAATACACCACTCGGGCAACGAAGGAGTGGCTCCATAAAAAACATTTCAAGGTCTTGGAGTGGCCTAGCTCAACCCCATAGAAAATTTGTGGAGGGAGTTGAAAGTCCGTCTTGCCCCAAAACATCAGTGCCCTAGAGGAGATCTTCATGGAGGAATGGGCCAATATACCAGCTACAATGTGTGCCAATCTGGTGAAGACTTACAGGAAACGTTTGACCTCTGTCATTGCCAACAAAGGTTATGTTACAAAGTATTGAGTTAAACTTTTGTTATTGACCAAATACTTATTTTCCACCATAATTTACAATTAAATCTTACAATGTGATTTCCTGGATTGTTTTTCTCATTTGTCTGTCATAGTAGAAGTGTAACTATGATGAAAATTACAGACCTCTCTCTTCTTTCTAAGTAGGAGAACTTGCACAATCAGTGGCTGACTAAATACTTTTTCGCCCCAATATAGATAAAGAGAACCCAGTTAAACAAATGAGACAAAAATATTATTATACTTGGTCATGTTTTTATTGATAAAAATTAATTCATGAGTCCACCATCAGAAGAACACTGAACAACAATGGTATGCAGGAGCAGGTTGCAAGTAGAAAAAACACTGCATTCCAGCATAAGAAACCTTATCCCCATCTGTGAAATATGGTGGTGGTAGTATCATGGTTTGGGCCTGTTTTGCTGCATCCTGGGCCAGGACGGCTTGCCATCATTGATGGAACAATGAATTTCCCTGAATTAGATCAGAGAAATTCTAAAGAAAAATGTCAGGACATCTGTCCATGAACTGAATCTCAAGAGAAGGTGGGTCTGCAGCAAGACAACGACCCTAAAACACACAATCCGTTCTACCAAAATGGTTAAAGAAGAATAAAGTTAATGTGGTTTTTAGTAAAATGTTGCTGTGCCCCCACTAAAATGACGGAAAAACTAAAAAGTCAGTTTTTTCCTGGATTGCTGAGCAGAACTACAGGACACACCACTCAAATTCAGTATAGGCACTATGTTTCTCATAATGCCCCAGCATCTTTCCAAAAGTTCTGCCACTGCGACTGAGGTGTACAGCTGTGCCCCTCTAAATTCTGTGTGCCCCAGCACAACAAGTAGTCTAGAAATGGCCCTGTTTCAGAGCTTTTCCACTTTTAAAAAAGTACAACATACTTATCACTAGCAGTGTGTATTTCTTAGTGTGGATGATTGAGTTATAGGATACTAAATGCCTTCAGCAAAAATGTCCCCCTGACCCACAATTCCAGTCTGAATGGCATTCCACTGGCACTGAAAAGACTATTGTAATGGCCATTTATGAATAGAGTCAATCAACGACACTGCATGTGGTGCCCATTTGCTTCCTCAAAGCAAAAGACAAACTTAAAATGTAATGCAATGTGATTTTAGTTGACTTTTTCTGTATACACCAACACAAGGATTACACACCTTTTTAGACATTTAATCAACTGTGTGCAAATGTGTATTTGACGCACACTCTTATAAATGCAACTAAACAACCGTTTCTATTCTGTCTTTACAGACTTTGCCGTATCCAGGGTAAGTTTTCATATTGCTGTGGCTTCCGTGCTTGTGTTGCTGTATGCAGTGATCATGCTCCAAACATCAGTGTTGTGGTGCTGTAGTATCTTGACAGTGTGTACGCTCTGTTGTCCGGGTGAGTTAGCACTTAAATTGCTCACCCTTTCCTTCATAGTCAAACTTAGACTTGTACCTAAATCTGAACCCACTGCCACACCAAATACAGAGCTATCAAGTAGCTCAGGTTACCCTTGAAGATGCTGGGTCCCAAAAGGGTAGAAGCATGGTGTTCAGGAAGCCACAGTGATTTAAAGCCTGGAAGCATCGTAAAGGGAGAATGCGCTAAAAAAAACCGGTGGAGAACTGCTCTGTGTTAAGGAAGCCTCAGGAGACAAACCCTTTCCTCATGGAAAATGCAAATGCCTCCAGACGTCAGGTCAGAGAACACGTCTGGTTGAGCTGCAACACAGTTCCAGCAGCCCTGGAGGCCAGCATGTATTTCTGCCTTTAAAGGAGAGAACAAAAGGGGAAGTACTTACAGCTTACTTACTACATGACAAATGTGTAATTGCAGAAAAATGCATAAAACAATAGAAATTTTGGCTTAAAGACCAGACAACAGACTGCATGAAATATGCATGCTTAAAAGCTTTGCTGGTACTCACAGGAGCAAAAACACATCCAGCTGTTCATATTGTATTTCAAATAGGAGTGGTTCAAAGTACAATGTTTAAGAACACGATTCCTTTCTTAGATTAAAAACAACAACAAAAACAGAGAATTAAGGCTAGTTCAGAACAACTGTGATCCAGATTTAAAATAATGCACCATAATACAACATGGGCTGATTTGATATTGCTGGCCCAATTCAGAATTTATGCTAGTGAGCTAAAAAAACTCTGAGTTCATCATTTCTCGGTGCAAATTTTTATGTCTAGTGCACAAAGCTTTATGCATAAAGGGTACTTGTCTGACTAATTTGATTAATAGTGCTGTTTCCTCCCCCAGCAGCCACTTCATCTGGCCTCCACACTCCGAATGGACGGTGTAAGATCAAACAGCTAATCTAATATATCAGTTTGCCTCCTCTAGATCTATGCATGCAGTCCTAGCATGTGCCATGAATTTGATTTCGCCAAACAGATTTTGGATTTGAATGTTCACATCTGATTTATTGCTACTGACAGTGTGGTGCAGAAATGTCCCATTTTTCCTAATGTGTGATTTCCCCTCAAGTACATTATGCATCTCCCTTACTACGCCTTCACCCTGTGTTTAAGAATTAGTTATTAAGTTGTTGTTATTTTTCAACTACCTGTGAAATGCAACCAATGTCTTATCGTACAGAAAGAGCAAGGCTTAATGTAATTATATGTAAAAAGTATTGATGACTATTATAACAAGGAAACACCAAATGCATGGATATACTGTGACAGAAACAAATTATAGTTTATACAGCTATTAAGCCAAGTAGACTGAGGAATTATTGGATTTTCAATACATTTCCATTTGGTGAAACACTACCTCAGTATAGGTTACTAAGACGATGGCGGCAATGTTAGCTAACAATACAATCTCAGATTCAGGACTTACTGGTTTCATTGGTCATGCTTTGGTTGTTGTTAGCTTTGTGGTCATAATCTTCTACCAAGTGAGATAGATGGCATTGAATCTGTTATAAATCTGAAATAAGATAAAATAGCGCTTTATTAATCCCTGAAGTGATATTAGATTATCCAGCAGAAAAACTTACAATTTAGACAGCACAATAAACATAGTAAGAGATGAATAGGGTAAACTATATAATTAGGAAAGATTTCTAATAGGTAATATGTATTATACAAATACTTTACCAGTGTCAATACTAACAGCACAGAGACTGGGGAACTGTCTATACATACTATGTACAGTGCAAAAGTTGTTTTAGTAATGAACTTGGATTTGACACTCCATAGTACTCTTTTTTCCCACAGATCTTCATTCCAGTCTTTGGTCTGATCTGAGTTTGTATGACTAGTGTCGAAGTAACCTTGTTTGTGTAACCTTGTATCTGTCATAAATGGCCATTGATGCTGAAAGTCATGAAAGTGATAAACCAAACAAACATCATTCCAATCTTTGTGAGCTTTGGCATATCTTAGCCTTTTCACCTTGTTCACCTTCCAAAAAAGTGTTTTCTTGGCTGCTACCCTTTCAAAAAGACCTTTCTTGATCAAGCTTTTTTAGACTGTAAAGGGTCAACTTGGCATCCCGATGAAGCTGCCAGATGTTGCTATTGATCAAGCATTAAGGGAAGTCACACTTGCCACTGTAGCCTATAGAGCCAAGATGTTGTTCTACAAATACAAATTTCCTGTATTTTATGGTTGGATTCTAATAAACAGATAATACTATAATGTTTAATAACAGAAATAATTACATAACGGTATTGTACCATTGCTAAAACAATGGTATATCTAATCTAATGTTGGCCTAAGACCTTTGCACAGTACTGTACATAAGGTGTTCTTGGTGCTATAGAAGAGAGAGTGCATATTATTTGGATGCTAGCTTGTAAATGAGTTACAAGCTACCAACCTACCATGCTATGTGATGGATACAGTAACTTGGCTCTGTAATAATGTTCAAGAATTGTATTAATGCATGGTCAGTGATTGGCTGTTAATGTGCAGAATTGTGCCGTTCAATTGCTGTAGTCAGGATGGACATGTGTAAACGTTCAGTTCTGCACTGAGGCAGGAGTATTTTGGTGCTTGTTTTATGGACTGGGTGGGAGGGATGTCTCATGATAACCATTCCCAGCTATCACTGCGTCTTGACAGGCTTAGATAAGAATGTCTTGAGACATTTTGTTATACCAAGACGTCTGAAGACATCTTAAGACTGAATGAATGAAGACATCTCTCTGTCTCGAGACATGAAAGTAAATGTCTTAAGACATGGAAGTAATAATTTTTTATGTCTTGAAGACAAGGCATGTCTTCAAGACATGACATTATCTTAAGACACAGAGAACTTATGTCTTAATATGGTTCAGTTTAGAGCAAATCGTGCTGCTCAAGATGATTTTTTTTTTTTTTTCATATTAATACCGTGCTGTATTAATTGTAATACGTTTTTAAAATAGTAAGGTAGGCTAATAATTTCTGCATTTAAACCTTTCAGAAGTATTAGTTTATGTAAATTTTATCATCAATTGTAACTCATAAAACGATTACAACATGAATTTGGATTAAAAATAGTTTTAATCAGGAAAACAAGTAACAATAACAATTAGAGTTTATATATCAGTAACATCAGTGTTTTGAGAATTACAAATTCACAGTTACATTAATAAATATCTAAATACTAAATCTAAGTGCACTGTTCTTCGTCTCAGTCAGGTCAGCAATACATTTTGAGGTGAGCTGATGTTTAAGTTTATTAAGTCAGTTGAGAACGTTACCGATATTCCCTGATTGCGAGACGTGACAATGCACTTCACAATGAATGTCAATGTAGAAGGGTGACAGTAAAGGTTCAAACTCACCATGACTCTCTTTCCTTTCATGCTTAGTCTGGGTTACACTCTGTAAGAGAGCAATATAATATAAGCTAGTAAAGTATATTAATATAACTGTCATAATGTCTACATTGTAATTAGATTAAGATCCAGTGAGAACTTGAATGTATTAAGTAAAATATTAAATGCCCATTTTTTCATGTAATAAGTTAATTGTGAGAAAAGTAAATTTTATTATATAGAATGCATTTGGAAAGTCTTCAGACCCTTTCACTTTTTCACATTTTGTTATGTTGCGGCCTTGTGCTAAAATAAAATAAATAAATATTTTCCCCATAATTCTGCACCCAATACCCCATAATGACAAAGTGAAACCAGATTTTTAGAAATTTAGCATATTTCTTAAAAAGGAAAAACTAAAATATAGCTTCTTTTGAGGTATGCAGTCTTCTTGGGTATGATGCTAAAAGGTTTGGACAACTGGATTTTGGGATTTTCTGCTATTCTTCTATGCAGATCCTTTCAGACTCTGGCAGGTTGGACAGCCATTGGGTTCAAATCAGGGCTCTGGCTGGGCCACTCAAGAACATCCACAGAGTTGTCCCTAAGACACTCCTGTTGTCTTGGTCATTGTCTTGTTGGAAGGTGGACCTTCGGCCCAGTCTTCTGTCTGGTCACTCTGCCATGAAGCCCAGTCTGGAGTAGTGCCGCAGTGATTGTTGACCTTCTGGAAGTTTCTCACATCTGCACACAGGATCTTTGGATCAGCCAGAGTGATCATTGGGTTCTTGGTCTTGTCTCTTACCAACACCCTTCTCCCCCGATTACTTAGTTTGGTGGGGCAGCCAGCTCTAGGAAGAGTCCTGGTTGTTCCAAACTTCTCCCATTTAAGAATTATGGAGGCCACAGGGCACTTGGGAACTTTCAGTACAGCAGAATTTTTTGTAGCCTTCTCCAGATCTGTGGCTTCACACAATCCTGTCTCTGAGCTCTACAGGCAGTTCTTTCCTCCTCATGGGTTGGCTGAGTTTTTGCATTGTTAGCGGTGAGACCTTATATAGGCAGGAGTGTGTCTTTATAAATGATGTCCAGTCAACTGAATTTAATACATTTAATAAATTTGCAAAAAATTATAAAATTATATTTTCCCTTTCTTATTATGGGGTATTGGGTGCAGAATAATGGGGAAAACCTTGATTTTTGTTTTTTTATTTTAGCACAAGGCCACAACATAACAAAATGTGAAAAAGTGAAATGGTCTGAAGACTTTCTGAATGCACTGTATGATGACTTATTGAATTTGAAAACTATTTTCCTGTTTGTTAGTTGATGTGTACGTGTGTGATTAATTGTTGTTTAATATTGATGTAATAAATAGTTTAAATTTATTTTAGTTGTTTAAATTTGTGGCAAAAAATTATTGCAAAGAGAATTTTATTTAGTAACATTTATCAAATGAAAATTGAAACGTTTGCTTAATTATTCTTAGTAATATAACTTGACAAACTAAGTAACCGAAAATGTCAAACAGAAAAAACATAATAAAATCTACTTATTTACTTCATAAAACATGGCAGTTATTAAATTATCAATGTACTATGTATATTAGTATTAAGGATTAATATAAAAAATATATAAAATACAAGTAGATCTGTATAAAATTAAATATTATGCATCCTACATTTTGAGACGTTCTTATAGTCAAGACGTCCTAAGATGTGTCTGTATAGACATGTCTTAAAGACATGCCTCAAGATGTCTTAAGACGTCTTCATAATGTGGCTTACCACATGTCTTAAGACATCTCAAGACATGGTGATGGCTGGGTATGACTGACAGCTTTGCCAACATTCTTTTCTGCACCACTTCTTCCACTGTGTCCAGTCCTCTTGATGATCTTATTGAAACTGTTGGTATCCTTTGTTGTGATGCTGCAACCCCAGCACAGAACGGCATGGAAGATGGATCTTCATACCACAGACACATTGAAGGTTCATAGCAGCTGACCCCATACACCAAAAGACCCAGTTCCTTAGGCAATAGAGCTGGCTCTGACCCTTTTTATACAGCTATTCACATTTTCTTCCCATCCCGACTAAGTTAATTGTAGGTCTTTACCACCTCACTATGTTTTCCTCTGGATGGTGACCAGAGCTAGATGATACTTCTTTTTATTGATGTCCACCACAATCTTCTTCTTCTTGGTTGATTTGAAGTTACAAAAGACATGCCCAAACTTCTATAGGAGTTAGTTTTTTGCTAAACTGGTTATCAGTATACACTAGTAATCATGAAGCCCATCACATAATTAATCTTAGAAATTAAAATAAACAGATTTTCATTTTAATTCCAAAACAATATAATCTATATGTTTACACTCATCAAAACTGGATAGTGAAAGACTGCAAGAGACACTGACGGTACGGTCAAAATGTGGCACCAGCAGCTTGAATCCATGATCTCAACCTGCCTTGTGTCAACAGGACAGGCTGCTTGTGTAAGGTGAGGTGGTGTAATGGTGTGGGGGATGTCCCAGGCTATTTAAGTATTGCTGATGACCACATGCATGCCTTCATGGTTACAATTTACCGATCTTCTTGTGGTTAGTTCCAGTATGATAATGCACCATCCCACTAAGTAAAAGTCATGTGAAAATGGTTTCATAAAGTTCACTGTTCTTCAGTGGCCTTCTCACCAAATCTGAATTCGATAGAACATCTTCGGAATGTGGAAGAACAAGAGATTGACAGCATGAAAGTGCACCTGAAAATATCTGAAGGAATTGTGTGATGCAGTCATGTCAAGATAGAGCAGAATCTCAAATGAATGTTTCTTATACAGTGGGGCAAAGAAGTATTTAGTCAGCCACTGATAGTGCAAGTTCTCCTACTTAGAAAGATGAAAGAGGTCTGTAATTTTCATCATAAGTACACTTCAACTATGAGAGACAAAATGAGAAAAAAATTCCAGAAAATCACATTGTAGG